>JAANDG010001008.1:0-27782 GCA_036852015.1 Pelodera strongyloides | reverse complement strand
TTCTTTTTCGCCGGTAAGTTGTAATTTTACTTTAATTCCTCGTTTTATTCAAACGCCAATGTATTAAATGGTATAACTAAAAGCCCAGCAATTCATGTTTATTTCAATTCCAGGTATTGTCACCTTCAAACTTTGCGACCTCTGTTGTACATAATTTGAGCGTTAGTAAGAGGTTGGGTTTGGTTGGTTACTGCTGCAGACCCCCATGACATTCTTACTGTGAGTTCTAAGAATAGTAAAGCAATTCAAATGAAACTAAGGGTTACATAATAAAGGTATTCTGAATAGGATATATAACATTCTGCGTAGTGCGTGAAATCCGTGAAATTTAGAGCTAGAGAGGTATGATGGATTTAACAATTCGATTTGGTGTTCGCTTTATTGAACTGTTCTTCAGGGAAGCGCAAAAAAAGAAGGGAAACTGGTTAGTTGTATAGTTATTGTCGTTTTCATGATAATCTCATCTCATTTCGCAGTTTCAGAACCAAACGAAATGAGGAACGGATATTCTGCCTGATGGGACAACGGGAATCGATGGGACACGGCTGGAAAAGCGGAGGCAGAGTTGTTTACAGGCTCACCGCATCACCTCCCGGATACACCAGTTCAGTAGGTGTGCACATTTTCATATTTATTACATTATATTAACCAAATGGTTGTATTGGACTGCTCATCGGGATGTTCTTTTAGGTGTGGTGCAAACTCAGACGCGGACAATATGAGGCGACTCTCTACTGGACCCAGCAGAAGTTCACAAGGTTTGTTCACTTACTATGACTATCTGTTTTACTATGACTTACTATCTGTTTTTCTGTATGTGTAGGTATTTATGTGCAGACTGGATGGACATTATACCCCAGTACACCCCATTGGTGTAGAGGACACCCCATTGGTGGGTGATTATGCGTTTTTCATTCCCACAAAATACTGCGCTCTTTCCTATAAAGCTATAGTACCTTTGTATTGTCCATTTGGGGTACTATAAATCTTCAATTCTATGTACAAATTCATGTTAATGTCGAGAATGCCAAAAATAATTGTGATTTAGGTTCCGCGCCTGGCTGCTCTCTGCTTGTGACTTCCACAGTATACGAATACTGATGAAAAAGGAACCATATTGAATGTACATGAGTACATCGCACCCATGGCCATAACCATTTTGAACACCTTGTTTATTGGCATTGTGGTGCACTTAGTTTTCTAATCTCCTACGTGTTAATAATTTCGTCCTGCTTTGTTGCGCGTTAGGATTGACCGAAGGAGAAAATATGATTTTGCGTATGCATTTTACATTGCAAAGTGCAAAGAAACGAGTTTATCTGATTTCGGTCAATCTTAGACCTAGACCATATCTTATGCGCCACCTTATATTAGGTGAGATGTTAGCAATGGTGGTATGATTTTTGTCTATCCAGTTGTTGCCGCATATTACAATTGCAATTTTAACACGGCCTTTTAACTCTAAAAAGTTAGTAGTTTTAAGTTTGGTAGTATTAGTTTTACTGGCCCTGCACTTCCTTATTTAATTAGTTGTTATTATTTCTTTATCATACCCTACTTCTCCGTAATGTTGTGGTTTAGCTGTTTTATCCTTCGCTTGTTTTTAGGCCTCACAGTGCTAGCTTTGATTGTTTGAGCTAAACATATGAATATTATTTAGAGAAGAACTGAACTTACATGGAGCATCTCTTTATTGAGTATCATAGAGCATAGAATAGATAACTCTTTAGAGTAGAACTTCTACAGAGTATTTACTCGTAGAGTAAGAATTTAGAACAGAGAACTACTTCGAGGAGTATAACTTACATAGAGTTTTATTTGTAGAGTATAGAGTAGAGAACTATTAAGCGTACAGTTGTTAATCAGCTTTTCTTTTAATCTAATATTGAAGCGGTATATAAGTTATAAGTCATTTAATTGTAAGTATGATACAATGTTAGTCATATGTAGTGATATGTGAAAAAAAAAGTTTTTTATTCATTTGCTATGTTCTATTGGTGTGGATGTGTTATTTGGGTCGCATATGGGGCGGGGATTCTCAATTAGTGTATGGTTGGTTTTATTTGCTGGCTAAACTACCGTAGGGTACTCCTGATGCTACACTATTCGTAGCAGCCTGACTCCGTGTCGCCAGGGTTCTGTCTTTGGGGGCCCGAAAGGACGCCACCATGTCAGTTTCGACGGGCGACACCCTGCCAAATAGGAACATATGTAATTACTCTGTTCCTTCCTGACAGGGAGTTTCCCTCAAACACCTATATTGACAGGGAGTTTCCCTCAATGGCAGGCTGTCGCCCGCGTTAAAAAGTCCTATTCACCACAGTTCATAAATGGCAGGGAGTCTCCCTCAATTACCGTAACCTGTTGCCCGTATGACAAGAGTACGCTACCTCTTCAAAAAGGGTTCTGTCTTTGGGGGCAGCCTGGCTGCCAAATAGGAACATAGGTAATTACTCGCCAGGGTTCTGTCTTTGGGTTCATAAATGGCCCTGTTGAAGAGTACGCTACGCCACCTTTCACCGTGTCAGTTTGGCGACACCCTGCCAAATAGGAACATAGTAGAATATCAATCTGGAATAAAGAATAATTTGAAAACCTTAAAAATTTCAAAAACAAATCTTTGATTGAAGACTTTTGATATATTCTTCCTCTCCTTTTCTTCGATGACGTTCTTTCTCCTCTTGAACAGTCATTTCTTCTACATTTTTCGGAGCATGAAGAGGTGTAGTATTAGTCAACTGTGGAGAAGCCGTTGAAGAATCCTTCTTAGTCTCAACAACTGTAGTATCCACATCCATAGGAACAGATCCACTCATTGTCACTGAAATTAACACATAGAAATATGCAAAGAAAAGTTGAGTCGCAGAACGAAACATTTTTTTTATGAATACCACTTTATTCAGGCATACAATCATCACACATAGACTTAAGCATGTAGAATCCAGGGTCCCGTTTTTTCCAGAAGTCGGGGATCTTCATTGTAGTTCCAATCCGGGCGGTGTCTCTTGGCCGATGTGTCCCGTAGGGAGTAGAGAGTAGAGGGCAGGGAAGTGACCATTTCACGTCGAAAGAGTGAAGGTATTCTCTTCTCTTCTCTTATAACCAAGAACAGGTGGCACCTTCGAGAAGGTTTAGGGTGTGACCAAGTCGAGTTCTAGATCTTACAGGTTGACCATTCTCTCTCTTTCTCTCTCTGCTCTCTTTCTCATTTACAATTAGTTCTTTCCTTTGGTGTGACGTAAAAATGTGAATACCACTTTATTCAGACATACAATCATCACACATAGACCGAAGCATGTAGAATCCAGGGTCCCGTTTGCTCTCGAAGTCGGGGATCTTCGTTTTTAGCTCCAACCCAAGGCGGTGTCTCTAGCCGATGTGTCCCATAGAGTGAAGTAGACGGTAGAAGACGGCACAGAAGATAATACAGAGCGAAAGGTCCGTCCTAAGGCTAGGCAAGGGGAGCGCCTTAACTTTATTCCCGACGCCGTGGCATACAAAGGTCATCAGCGTTCACTTTTCTCCGTGTAGGTGTACTCACTTCCCTCTCTTCTTTTTGTGAACTTTTCTCTTCCTCACTCTGACTGAGCACAATCACACATTTGCCCCAGTTGAACTTACAAGCCCCAGTTGCCCCAGCCCCAGTTGAACTTGTTAGGTACTAGGCGCACGCGACGCGACACGCAAACGCGTTGGGCTAGAGAGGAAGGGTGATGAGAGTGACGCGTGACCAGAGACGCAGAGGAACACGGGACGTTGCCAACATCGCATTTTTCCATTAACTTTTATGAATAGAAAACAGATTTCCTCTTCATTTTGTTATAATTAAATCGTATTAATTTTTAAATTGATTTAGGTGACATGTTCTTAAACATTGACTTGCACGATCACGAAAATAGGTCTCACGACTCTGTCAAATGTGAATTCGAAGCTCAGGTATGTTTTCCATTTATTAGGTAGTGACGAAAGTACTGAGCGTTTTTTGGATTTCAAAATTTTGTGAAACTGTTTGAGGTGTTATTGCTTAGCAATTATCACAGTAAATAAGCTTACTATCACAGCATCCTCCCCCTTTTTTCTGTTCGTTGTAGCACGCTTTTCCAAGGAGTGACGGCTAATTCCGTGGGAGGGTATAAAACGCGGTCCGCGGTCCTGCGGTCCGCGGTCCGCGGTCCTGCGGTCCGCGGTCCGCGGTCCATCAGCCTGCGTCGCGGTTGAAACTGAATTTTTACATGTAAACCGCAACGCGCATGAATAAGTATTAATAATGCAATAGTTTTGCATCATGCGATTCTTTTCTCCGAGGACAGGTCTAATGGGGTCTCGATGTATTGCAAAAATTGCCGATTTTTGCTTCCAAGTATGGCTTTAATTACCGTAGATTGGCACTACACGAGAACATCTACAGGCCGCCAAAAAATTGTCCCGCGGCGGTAGCCACAGGACTATTTTTTCGAGCGTGCATAAACTGTGCATTTTCGCCTCGTCTAGTATTATCAATGGTGCATTTTCTAACTTTCAAAGGTGTATGCAAAATTGTACACGAGATGCACTTTTGATACTTGGAAGCAAAATGCGCTGTTTTTGCCATACATCGAGACCCCATAAATTAACCCAAATTTGTGTACTTTGCCAACTTATCGAAACGCGAGACTCCTAAGAACGAACTGAAAAGCCTTTTGGAAATATTGAAATTTTCCTTTTCTGTATTTGTTGACGCAATGTATTTGTGTGCAACATGATAAAAAGATGACTTGAGGTGGGATCGGACTACGGCATTCCCCACATGTGCATTCTCCGCTGAAAAGTTGCCATTCCTATTGCCGAAAAGTTGCTATTTCAAGCCGAAACGTAGAAAAGTTATGTCGGGGCTATTTGTCTTGCGCAAATCTGAGCTCCCTCTCTCCCTCTATACTCGAAAGGTGACGAGATATTCTAATTTT
This sequence comes from Pelodera strongyloides, assembly GCA_036852015.1. Taxonomy (NCBI): domain Eukaryota; kingdom Metazoa; phylum Nematoda; class Chromadorea; order Rhabditida; family Rhabditidae; genus Pelodera; species Pelodera strongyloides. Next base: position 22,839 of record JAANDG010001008.1, on the reverse strand, counting down.
CGTTACGTTCAATCAGAACGTCAAACTTTTTTTGTTAGTGTAAAAGAGTGCCAGGGCTCCTTATTGTTAAAATATTCTCATGTAAAAGATCGAGGAGTGTCTTCATTCGTAAAGATTTTCATCTACATTACAGTCTTTCATAAGTAAACCCTATTTTCGTGCGTGCTGCGGTGTATTCTCAATCTTACATGACAACTGGGAAACTTAGCGTGTGGAAGAAATCATTCTATGATGGAAAGCCGCCTCAGGCGGCGTTATCCGCCTGGTAAGTTATAAAGGAGAAGACTTTGTCACGGATTTTGTTTGTTTGTATATCACAAAGAAAGCTTTCATAACGTTTCGATAACTCAAAATCCAAATGGAACATACAAAATCTTTGCCCCGGGCCGGGTTCGAGCCCGCCAAGCAACACATCCCTTCTCAAGTAACAGTCGAGCGCTCTACCTGTTAAGCTGTGTCAGCTTATGACACGAGTATCTCTCTGCTAAGGGCACTTTCAAACTTTCAACAGCAAAAAAAAAATAGTTTTGGGATAAAAATCGAGTGTGACTACAGTAGATTGAGTGTGACTTCTTGTGAGCATGAAGAATACTTCGGCAGAACAAATGGTTTTCAACTGATTAAAGGATCGCAATCACTGCAAAATCGTCGTTTTTCTTCGAGTTTACCTGTATTTAGTAAAGAATAGAGACAAATACTTTACCAAAACCGAATAATTTGAATTCCAACTCAGGGAGTGAACAAGTAGAAAAGTAGTTCTACTTAAAGGGATGGGCTCACTACAAAATCACCTTCACCTTGTTTTTATGCTTTAGTTTGATTGTACAAAGGTAAAATTAAACAAAGATCATAAAAAATGTTTCTTGAATCACTCCCTAGGGACGATATTAGGTAAAAAGGGTGAGTATTGATCGATCTTCCGATAACATGAGTAAACAAGATAAACTAGGGAAGCTAAGAGATATGGCTGAAACACACTGTTTTTTCTGTGTTTTAAGTAAAATAAACGATGAAAACTACAGTTTATTTTGCTCAAAACAGTGTGTTTCAGCCATATCTCTTAGCTTCCCTAGTTTATCTTGTTTACTCATGTTATCGGAACATCGATCAATACTCACCCTTTTTACCTAATATCTTCCCTAGTGAGTAATTCAAGAAACATTTTTTATGATCTTTGTTTAATTTTACCTTTGTACAATCAAACTGTGGCCGTAGATCCCCACCGGTGACTATACGATCAGTATGCTTCCTGGACCCTTCCCGGCCGACAGTGTTATGTGAACAATCTACCTAGTTGCATTATAATCCACCTTGATACCACTCGAGCAATTCAACCTGGAAGCAAATAAAAAAATAAAAAAACCACGGATACTCGCCCTTAATTTGATTAGTCATGGTCATTTGCTAATACTCACCACTTCTCCTTCACTATTTGTTAAGCGCGTTCTTTTTATATTATTTTATACTGTGATTTTTCGTCTCATTTCATGCAATTTTTACACCGCGTGAGAAGCTGAGCCTCTTGAATGTAGCCTGTGTGTGTTTTCTCTCTTTTCATGTTAATTTACATTTGCTACTGCTTTTCGTTTTCTAAATAAAGAGTTTAATATAATATAATATAACTAAAGCATAAAAACAAGGTGATTTTGTAGTGAACCCATCCCTTTAACTACCGCAGGATCGCGAAACGTGTTCATACAGCCTCTTCCCGATCGCGAGTATGCAAATTATTTCGGCAAATATCTGCATATTATATCTTTACATATACTGCAAGGATCTGCAGACATATCACTACACGTTTCATAATCCCGCGGTAGTTAAGTAGAACTTCTTTTCTACTTTTTCACCCCCTGAGTTGGAATTCAAATTATTTGGTTTTGGTAAAGTATTTTTCTTTATTCTTTACTAAATTCAAGTAAACTCGAAGCAAATTGATGATCTTGCAGTGACTGCGATCCTTTAAACAAGGTTACTGCGCTACGAGAAGTTTTTTTTTCTTGTCAATGGGGACACTATTTTTGACTATGGTATTATTTTACTTTGGAAATTTTTTCCAAATCCCAAATAAAATTTTGCATTTTTTTGCAAACGTGAAGATATATTTAGGAGTAACTGGACGAAGCTGCTTATTGCTATGTTCCTCATTCGCAGTTTAGCGGTAATCGTAATCCCACGTTTCCTCCCAAACAAGCGGGAAACGCGGGATTCCGTCTTTATTGCGAGCGCTAATTAGGGGCCTTGCCGCTAACATTAGGCATTGCCTAGTGTTTAATTGCGAGACATGATTGGCTAATCTGCCAGGAAACATGCGATTTTTCTTATTGCGCGGGATTGGATGATTAGCTGCCAGGAAACGCGGGATTTATTTTTGTTTCGCGGGAACCGTGCAGTAGAAGAACAGAGTATTTCCCAGTCACAATATATTAGGAATCTAATTTCGATTTTCATTAGATATGGGAAGATAGATACTATGTTCCTCATTTGCAGTTTAACGGAAATCATAATCCCACATTTCCTCCCAAACTAGCGGGAAACGCGGGATTCCGTCCTTATTGCGAGCGCCAATTAGGGGCCTTGCCGCCAACACCAGGCCTTGCCTATTGTTTAATTGCGGGACATGATTGGCTAATCTGTCAGGAAACATGCGACTTTTCTCATTGCGCGGGAAACGTGGTTAACCTGCCAAGAAACGCGGGATTTATTTTTGTTTCGCGGGAAACGTGGGGTAGAAGAACCACGTGGGGTGGGGACGTGGGTATGAAGAAAAATAAATAAAAAACGCGGTACCCGTTACAGTACTTTTTTGGGTCTGAATACGCGGTTGTCTAGCTGTGATCTTCATTTACTAATAACTCATCCTTCATACTATGAATGACGGGTTTCACAGTCATACTTGAGTAATCGGTAATCCTGCAGTTTTCTCTCACTAAAATTGGGAAATTTTTCTTACGTGAGCCTCTAAGCCAACGCCACTTTTCATGGAACCAAAACATTTGGTGCCCACTTGAATTGACTTGAAGACCTGTCGAACAAATTTTCTAGAAACCCGTCATTACCTGGTCACCAGACAGATCACCGAATGGTTTTTCATTGAAAACCATTTGGCGACCGGCTGCAGACGGTTTTCTGTGGTCTGGGCAATTAATACAGTTTTCCTGGGCATCAGTCATTATATTATTATTAATCGTTATACGTGAAAACTGTGCGTGTACATTTTTGTGTGCGTAATAAATATTAATATATTAATATAATTGGAAAAAATACCAACTACAGTAATATGTAAGTTGGGGTGTGACTGTGGCAACGAACGCATGGACGGTTTTTTATAGCACGGTGCCATTTGCAAAGTGGACCGCGGACCGCAGACCGCGGACCGCGTTTTATACCCTCCCTAATTCCGTACACCCTACTTTTTTCTTCATAATGGTCTTCGATTTTTCCTATCTAACAGAACTAGCCGGAGGTAATCAAAATATCACAGGTGAGGTGCCTGAGGCGAGCTCAATATATTACGATAGGTTTTGGTGATTGGCTCGGGCTAGTAATAACGCTTTAAAATGACCCCCTCTAGAGAGGTTTTTCCGTATTTCTTTAGTCTTTTGCAGAAGAACCTCCAAAATGAAGTGCTAATAAAATAACCCAACCTCAAAGTCATCAGACGTGCTAACCAGTTGCATTGAGTCGGTAACCTAGACCAAGAAAATCTAAAAAATCAAAGCTATAGAGGATGACTTGACAGCGTCAAAACTGGAAAATTGTCCCTCTAAAATTGGAGAGGGCCCCCTTGATGAGTAACGATACTACACTCAGGGTATACCTCAAGCATATCCTTGATGTTTATTTTCTTGCGTGTCTGTATCTTTTCCCGGGGGCACGAAAAATCAGTGAACCTGACCATGTCAAGACAGTAGTACGCCAACTATTCAAAGCCGCGCTTCCTTGCGTTCTAAGAGCCCACGACCAACAGAATATCCTATCGATGTAGAGAGGCTTTGGCTTCTCACAGTTAACATCTCATTCATTAGTTGTTGCAGCGCGCGATTATGAAAATCAAAAACCGAAAGGTATCAAAAACGCTCTATACTTTCGTCACAAGGTAATATGTACTAAATATAATTCATTGTTTCAGGCTACAATAAAACAGCTCCAGGATGCAATTCTCTCTAATTTTCATATTGCGGTTAATTTTCAACGGATATTCGATTGCAATGCTCGTCGCATCGATTTGTTAACTGACTCATTGGAAAATGCAGGACTTCGAGGTGGCGATACATTGATTCTGGTCAGTTATTTTGACATGTAATTCTGATATTTTTAAAAGCGAGAACTAATTTTTTTTTTTCCTTCCCAAGTTAGTCAAAGTAGAGTTTTGGGAATAAATTTAATAATTTTTGAGGTTAAAAATTATGTTAGAGATTTCTTATATATGTCTTAGAATTTACTGTTTATTGTTTATTCAGCTAGTGAATTAACTTTCTGGCTCATTGTGATATTGTCAACAATACAAAGGCAGGCAGACAATGAGACAATTATTATACAGCTAGTTAATTCTGTAAAATTGCTCTCAAGTTATTTTTGTTTGTTTTCAGAAACATTCCTCGCTGATAAAGTGGAGCGAGTTTTGTGAATTTCAAAAATCCGCCCAAAAGTCGAAACAACAACATCGAATCAAAGCTGATGTCGACGCGGGGCTACAACAGCTGAAATTTCTACGATCAATCAATTTCTTCCTATGTTATCCACGCTTTGGCTCCATAGTCCGCAGCTTTTCCGATGAATTCGCTCACTTTTTGGACGCAAACAACAAATACATCGAATATGCGGCTCACGATTACTTCTCGAAATTCTTCAACGACAGCCCAGAGCATCCTCAAGTCGAAATAAAGTGCAAGCCGAAGGAGAACTGTGGAGCACAAGTGAGTCTTATAGGATAATAAATGTTTCACTGTTTTTATATCTTAGAGAAATTTGACTGCATAAATTTTCCTTGTCGTTAAATTATTATTTGATTTTTTAGGGCGGACTCATCTGCGAAGTGTTAAAAGAAGATGTCTCTCTCGGGAAGTTTCATGTTAAGACCCATTTGGGCCCCGCATCTCGCTCTTCACATCATACAAGTGCTGACCTTCGCGAGCTTTTCGTCTACCGATTGTTTGAAATGATAAAAATTGGGCCGGAAGTGCATTTTCTACCAAATACTCGTTATTCTACATTTGCTCTCTACATTGCGACAAAAGACAGTAAGTGCTTTTTGTTGTTTCAATTTAAGTTGGTTTCATTTATAATATATATATATCTATCTATATATATATATATTATATATATATATATATATATAATATATATATATATATATATATATTTCAGTTGTTGGATTCAAACGAGCGCTCGAAGTCCGTTCTACAATCAGCCGTGAATGCAAACTACAACTGGAACTTCTACGTAGAATTCTCTATTTGTCTGACTTGCATTCGGCCAATTATGGGCTGGACGGTGATAATAATCTCTGCATAGTAGACTTCCAGGTAAATTTGAACTACTTTTGTTGAACCTTTTACGCTTTTATTATAAAAGTATTTACCCCATTTTTATTGTCTATATTTCAAATCGTTAAATGAACTTTTTATTCAGGTTGACCATCATACGAGGAGTGCTGACGTTGAAGAATATTTACACGCAGACAGGGAGGAGCGTATCCGAGAGGGAAAGATTTGCTTTACGAAGTGGAATATGGCGAACATTGTTGAGGATGTCCACAGCCGTATTGCTGTTCAGAAGGCTTTATTCAAGGAGAAGCGTATCTTACCAAGCAAAAACTACGACGAATACCTTTCTCAAGTAAAAAGAAATATTACGATGTTTGGCGAGGTATTTGCGTAATTAGTAATAAATTTTTATTTTTAAAACAATTGTTATATATATACACATAATTCCGTAACATTTTCCGCAAAGTAGTAACTGTCCTTTTCACGTTGTGATCGTTTATTGTAACCTACAGTAACATCTGTTATCATGCTACTTCAGCGATAATCTAAAATTGTGCTATCAGGACACAGATTCTCATATTTATGAAATTATTACTTCCGACTTATACGAAGATATTCAAAAAGATCAAAAGATAAAAGAATATTTTGATTTCAGTGAATATCCACCCTGCCATCCTTTGTATAATGTTGAAAATAAAAAAGTTGTTGGAAAATTTAAAGATGAATTGAATGGTTTAATAATGGAAGAAATTGTAGCCTTGAAACCCAAACAATATGCATATAAAATTGCTGAAGAAACACGTGAAAGATTATTACAAAAGAAGAATTCTGGAGGAAAAAGAAAATCCGAAACTTTCAAAGGAAGGCACCCAAACCTGGAGAAGAATCTAAAAAGAGTAAAGGAATAAAGAAAAATGTTGTAAAATCATTGAATGTTGAAGATTTTAGAAAAAGTCTATTCAATAAAACTATTGTTAGAAAGAAACACTATTGTATTCGAAGTATCAAACGAGCTGACATCAACTACCCCGAGTACTTTCTTCTTGTTCCCACCACTCGTTGGTCCAATAAACATTTATTATTATTATTAAGTCCCAGGGGAAAATTAAACCACCAACCAACGACAATTGCGAGTAGATATGAGGGAATGGCGACTGGTTGTTTGAAGAAGAGGGTAGGTAGTCTGTTCATCATCTCCTTTCACGAAACTCGGCTAGTGTGCGGCGAAAAATGCAGGGACGCCTACTTCTCGCCGCGCACCTCGCCCAGTCTTCGCCGGACTCTCGTTGGAGAATAGGAGTTTGTAGTTTGCTGCTTCTCGAAGTTCCAATAAAAATTCCGCCTTCTAACCCCCTTGCCCTCCAGGTTCTCTTCCCGTAATACGTCACGCAACGTGCCAATACCTGGGGACAAAGAGAGTTACTGGAGACTAATCAGGTGTCTTTTAGATTTACTTCCACCTATTATTACTTCAAACCTTATCACTTCTGTAAGGTTCAGGAGTCAGAGATTGAGAGGGCGAGAGGGAAAGAGAGAGAGAGATACTGAGAGAGAGAGAGAGAGAGAGAGAGAGAGAGAGAGAGAGAGAGATAAAACTACTGCCGTAGAATATTGGCAGCTCTTCTCAAAAACTGAAACAATAGATAAGTATCTGACAAAAAAGGAGACTAGAAGTTCCAGACACCCACACAACGGGTAAAGTGAGCACGGAAGTTCAAACTCTCACCACACAGACTGTTACACCATTGAAACAACCCACTACAGAAAGACCGTTGCGAAACAAGAGCACACAATCCTTACTCTTAGTTTCATCAAAGATTGGAATGTTATACCTAAACTTTAACCTACATAATGAATTCCCGGACTAATTACAGTGCGTTTTTTTAGCTTTAACCTTTAACCTTTAATTTTAACGTCAACTCCTGGCGTAAGTAGTGGAATGTTGTTTCAATACACAACTAATAAAAACACATTTTTATTTCACAAAACAATCAAGGCTCACAGTTCTAAAATAATTACAATCAACCAACACTTACGCCAAGTAAAACTATGAGCTTTCAGAAAAGACACCAAAACCTAATATACTATTCTCCAAAATCCTTGACTAGACGAATTCTGGCTCAATTAACATTACTTAATTTAGTACTCGCAAAAGGGTGGCAAAAAATAATCGGCACACTAGCCATGATGTTACAAAGAACCAAAGAATAGACACAAAAACAGGCAATACACAGTATTGGGCAGTTAGCTGTTACCCAGTAATCACAGCATACATATTTACAATAAAATAAGATGAAATTTAATTCGCAAACGATTTCTCAATTCTCACATTTATAGCATTCCTTATACTGTAAAGGTAGGAAAGTTGGATGATACACTTCTTAACTTCATCAAGATTCTTTGATTCGAAGTGGCCACCCAGAAGCACGAGAATTTCATTGATCTGAAAAGAAAAGATTTAAACAAAAATAAATTTTCATGCGAATGTGGAAACCTGGAAACCCCGATATGTGCCCGATCACGCCCCATCGGGCATATTCGGGGTTTTCAGTTTTCCACGGGTACAAAACTGACTACGGTAGCTCGCCCCGTGGTCCTCATGGAGCATAACTTGTCGATGCTAATTTCCGTCTGAAGTCACCATGAGGTACCATACCAGGTGTCAATCTGGGTCTCGCCCAGCAAGTCCCAACGAAACATCCAATCGAAGGGAAGAAACAAAAACGTACACCCCTACAGTTTAATTCAAAGACGAGACGTGACTTCCGGTTGTTTTAAAACTTGCCGATGCTAATTTCCATCTGACTATATAGAGAAGTATTCACAAGTCATGAAGTACCACCCCAACGTCTCCGCTCTCGACGTCTCGCAACCAAAAACACCGACTGCTGATCATGATGCTTCGAAGAACTCGCTCGGAAGATCTGCCGGAGAAGACTGACAATCACAATATTGTAAGTTATATTTCAATTTATACTTAAAATTACAGACAATTTCGGATCAGAACCACTTATATTAATGTTTCCGAAAAGAAGCATCCATTAAAATTTATGTACTTTAAGCAGGCAGAATATCGTTTTACACAGCCGGTCTCCTTAGGTTTCGTCGGAACTTTGTCGCAATCTCCCCTCGCAGTGTTATCGGTATTCCACACAAATCCAGACATATGAATGTCTATAAATGTGCTAACACTCTACCCATAACTTCCACTTGCAGCGTTGCTCGCTGAAGGCCACTTTCTCTGGTGCGGACGCTTGTGACGACCACGCCCTTCTCAACAGCTTACGGCAGATCGGAAATATGACTCGGGTAAGTGAGTTTGTACCGGACGAAAGTAGTCTATTGAGCAGACAGTTTTGTTTTCTTCGCTCCGACCCTCCGACGAGAAAGTCCCATGCAGAAAAACTTCCAGAATCACAAGTGAACCTTGACCAGCGGACACACGATCTATAGGACCATTTCTCTTACTCTTAACTATTGTTCAATGACCGTGCTGAATATTGAAATTAACATTTCAGATAGAACTGGAGTCGCGGCGCTGTCGTCGAGTGTTCTTTTCGAGTGCTGACGAGGTGGAGAGAGCGTTGACCGAGACGGGTGGTACAATTCGGACACCGAGGGGTACGGTAACCCTTAGCAGATCAGAAGGGGGAGAGGGTAGACGTCGGAGACGGAGGACCCTGTGGACGGACATGGCGAGGCGGAGCGCCTCGATTTGTGGGGAGAGGGAGCTCTCCCCGTGGAGAGAAGCCTGGAAGGCCGGGGAGAGACAGCCTCCCCTTGCTCCCCCATTCCATCTACTCCCAGACACGCCCTTCTTCAGGAGGTAAGTGTTTGATTAGTTCTTCATATTCCATTTTCAATCAATAAATCCCGTATCCCTTCCATATTCAAGCAATTAATTTGAGCATCCACAACTGAACCGGCCTAAAATGGGCCTCAAGATCCCCTGTACCGTTTGTCCACCTACGAATCTATCCCACGCGCCTTCAATCAATAAATCGATAATCTATTTCAGGTGCCCGGTTGCTCCGCCTCCTGAAGCAGATGACAATGACCCGAATGACGTCATCCAGGCCTACATTCAATCGATGAAGGTGCACGACAACAAGGAGAACCTGATGCAGATGACCTCATTGGAGTTGCCTTCCTGGAATCACTCCCGCGAGAGGGAGCGGAGAAGCCATGCTACTGCAGGTCTGCGGGCCGGATGGACCCCCTGGCATCATTGTTCCCTACTCAATTAGGGTAATTAGCATACATAACATGAGACGATAGTCCCCATATATGCACACTTTACCCCCTGTTCGTTTCCTCCGTCTCATATGTTACTGTATGCCAATACTCGTGTTAACCCCAAACCATGTACATATGTATAGATACACCCCACTACTCGCCCCAACTAGTTTTGAACCTTTGTTTTTGCCTTTAAAATTTGAAACACACAACCACCCTGTGAATTCGTTGTTGAAATGTCCCGTGTGCGGGATGGGTATCCCCGGGATGTCCCACTTACACTTTAATTAAACCAATTGTTGAATCATTTTAAGGAAAGAGACTTGAAGAGAATAAACACTGCTGTTAATTGCATATTATTATTGTCAAAAAAGCATGGTAGAGATTACGTACAATTCAGTGTACATGAATAAGGAAAAGTTTCTGGTAATAGGACGGGATAGTGTATTGTATATTGGGTATTGGCTACGTGGAAAGTGCGCATGAATAGAGCGGCACATGACACGTCCTTGTGTCACGCGTCATTAAAGCGAATTACCAGCCGGCTTTTGAAACACATCGAGTACACCAGCATTCTTATGCAAATGACATAGAATAAAAAAACGAGGGAAATTACGTAAGAATTCAGCTGTCCACGATGCGTTACAAAAACCGGTCAGTATTTCGCTTTAAAGATGTAGGAGCCAGGTAGCCACTACCGAATACTGAGGCCGTACAACACACATGGAGCACTCAATAGGCTCACGAGCGCACTGAATCTCTTCTGCTCACGCACTTTCTATGCACTCTTCATCTCCCCGGGGAGGCCAGGGAGGGCTACCTGCGTGTTGGTGAATACGACCTCTGGTCATGCAGGCGTCTGAGCACGCGTGCTCTCAACAAACCAACATACCTTCCCTTGCACTTTCGCCTTCTCCTTTCTCAACTTTTCCTCGTCACTCATCTTAGACACCGCCTCTTGCCATTCCAGTATTTCCATGAGAACATCAGGATCCATGTCGTGTTCTTAAATTTTTTAAAGCGAAATATCAGCCGGTTTTTGAAACGCATCGCGTCCCCCTGCGTTCTTATGCATCATATGCAAATGAGCATAGATTAGAATAATAAATAGACCCCAATTCGACCCCTCTTAGCATAACTGCATAAGAATGCATATGTTTGAGATGCGTTTCAAAAACCGGCTGGTATTTCGCTTTAAACGTTAAATTACCTAGAGCTTAGATCCTAATGCTAAAACGAGTAGCACGCACGCTTAGATCTATCATATGCACAAGGAAGCCAGCCTACTCTGATCCATCTACTATTAGACGAACAACCATCACCAGTACCAAATAGATATCCTTACCTTGAACACCTACTCCCCCTAACGTGTCCAGTAGATATTTAGCCCGCTGCAGTGGCTCGCTCAGTGTTGTCATTGCATCATTCAGAATCCGGGAGTGTTCGTCAGAAAATTCCTTCTCCTGCAAATGAATTCAAGTATTCCATAATTCTGGTACTCCAGATATCTATACTCTACGCCGTTATCCATACCTTAAGTTTAAGAACGTTACAGTAGTGTGTTAACTATACAGCACATTACAGTACTCTGTCATCGTCTTACGGTACCTTACCTTTGATGACGCGCTCGCAAATTTGTCCGGATGAAGTTTGGCCTGCAGATCTCGAAACCTATAATGGTAATTGACGATCAACCGTATTTCAGGATACTGTACTTATTTCATAACTACAGTATCCCGAAACAAGCCAATACAGTAATCTATTACTTGCAAAGAATAAAAGACATAATAGATACAGTACCTTTTCTTCAACTGTTCATCCTTGACATCGAACTTCGTTGGAATTCCCAAGTAATCGAACAAATTATGCGTTCCCGGTGGCTGTATCCGATGACAAGTATTACAGAAGAATTGATCCGTACAATTGACTGCCTGGAAATAAGTTAGGTGCTAATGAAAACACATCTTACCTTACCTAAGCTAACCATAAAAGGGTGTTTTCTCCCAAAATTACATATAGAAGACGTTCCCAGCCCTACAACACAAACATGAAAAGGAAAATGTACAAGAGGCCAACTAAAGTCCAACGACCAGAGGCCATATTCACCACTCAATTCCCCATGGGGAATTCCCCGTCTTTTTCACTGCGTCTCTCACATTAGAATGCTATTTTCTGTCCCCAGAAACTCTTTCCCCGCGGAGTGGTGAATATGGCTTCAGATTCTGAAGGTTGTGTTTCTGATTGTATACTGTATACTTGTAATTACCTTCGAGCAGTTCCAGCAGTGTTCCTTCACATCGCATCCCGGTATAATCTTCCCAGATAATTGAGAAGTTATCACACGTCGTGCACACGAAGAATACACAGATAACAGCGAGTTGAGACGAGATTCCATTACTGGAAACGTTTGTCACTAATTATTCATTGATCTTCCATTTTCACCATATACTACACAATATAAATACATATTTGGCACAACTACTCCTCAAACTAACCTAAGTTACAGATAACAGTCTCAGCGCAAGAAGATTACCATGTATAATCGACAAATCGGAGCTGTACGAACTGGCAGCGCTGTTTCGCGCAACTGTGCGCAAAAGTAACTGTCACTGTCAGTATGTTCCAAAATGCTTCAGATAAACTTCATGCAGCCATACACTTCCCACCAATGCAAGAGAACACCATGCGAAAATTTCGATCACAAATTTATTTCGAAAACAAAACAATAACAACTTATAGCAATAGGGAAAATAAATTAAATGTTTAAAACTAATAAAATAATTAACCAGTTGAGACCATACTTCACCACGAAAAGAAACGAAACAAAAGTCAAATAAGCAAGAAGCAATGAACAACGGCTGCCAACGCGCCCTTCAAAAAACGCAACAATGCATAAATAGGGATATTCAAATAATTAAAAATACGGACAAGCAAAACAGAAAAATCCATAATTAATCACTTATTTCTTTGCGTAATTGACTCTCATCTGCTGTGTGGGCGTGACCTTGAAGTTATCCAGAGCATCTCGGGCAACACCAGCCTCAGTCTGTAATGGAACATATGGAATTTTGGAATATGTGATCCGGACCACTGGTTCAGGGTCATGAAACTACAGAAAGTTTACTACTAATATTATACTAACATATAACAGGCCTTTAAATAGAAATACTTGTACTATCATCTATCATCACAATATGCAACAAGAATACGAACTAAGGAGGCCTAATACTAATTTTTAGATAGCAAAGCGTTGTGAAGCGCCGTGTCTTAGGGTTCCTGTTGGTTGACATTTGACATTAGTTGCCCATTAATACTATGCATGCTCTTTTTTGTTTAGTTATTTATTGTCTTCGAATAAACCATATTGTATTATAAATCTCGAAAAATAAAAATAAAATACCTCGCTCTCAAACTCGACGAAGGCAATTCCCGTTCTATTGGGCACCATACGGATGTCCTTGAGTCCAGGGAACCTACAATTACAAATTATAATATAATATGATAACTACCTACTGCCATTATAATAATAATGTCAAAGCCGCGCTCTAGCTCTTGAATAGAGCATAATGAGGAAACGTACCACAACTTCAGCCTGTTACAAAGGTACACACAGATTTGCCAATATTCAATAACAATGGTCAACACTCTACTCAACTGACAAGATATGATTCACTGGCAAAAAGAAAAAGAAAAAAACGTACGGTTTGAATAGCAGCTCCAACATGTCTGTGGTGGTCTCCTCTGGCAGATTTGTACAGAAGAGAATCTTGTTGGGAGGGGCTGAAGTATCCACTTCGGTCGATCTCTTCGTACCAGGGACACTAGCAGCAGCTGCGGCGGCGGCCTAAGAAAGGAAAAGAATAAATTAAATAAATAAAAAGTAACATCGAACGAATTCAGTGAACATTCTAACAATACTACTTTAAAAGCACAAATAAAGAATATCGCTGCATATGATTACATTTCTAATAGGCTTTTTCAGTACAACAGCTTCCGGCAAGTTAGAATGTTTCAATTCGTGGATAAATCCAGAAAGGTCCAACAACAATCATTTGCTTGTTATTGGTACCGGGAAAATAAATACACTGATACATGATATGATATTTGGGTTGAATAATTAGACATAATGACTGCTAACCTTCTTCTGTTTCTTTGTCTTCTGATGTGTTTTCTTCACTCTTTCCACGTAAGTTCCCTTCACCTTGGCGATCACATCACTGTCCTCCTTGGCGAATTGGATTCGCTAAAAAATAGACATGTTCTAAGTTTTAATCACTGTAAGATTTGAAACAATTCTAGAAACAATTATGGTTACCTAGTGTGCATGAAAGAGAAAAAGAGACAAAGGAGGCTCGCCTAAATAACCATCGTCAAATCATTTTAATGGTTGGATCACGTAGTTAAACAACAATAAGCATCTCCTGGCATTATTGCATGTTGCATGCAATAAAGTATTATTTTATAAAAAAAATACAACTCATAAAAAATATATATAAAATTGATCACTATTTCGTCCGCTTCTCTAACCCATACGCTAAAGAGGAATTCGAGCGCTTTCGTGAAAATTCCACACTTATCTAACTCGCATGAAAAATTCAAACTATGAGACAAATGGGGAACAGGCTGAAATCGCAGAAACCATTTCCATTCCAACCGAAAATCATATGTAAACATACCATGGGCTTATCGTAAAATGGGAATCCCTGCATGGCACGAAGAGCATTGGCAGCGGAGGAAATCTCCTAAAATCGCAAACTTTTCAAACAATACATATTAGATAATGATCACCTCCAACTCACGCAGCCAACCTTACAAATAACTAAACCGGACAAGGCAAAATAACAATAAACTAAACAAAATTCTCACCTTGAAGATAATATGTGCCTGTCCTTTCAATCTCAGTGTTCGGAAGGCCATGATGGAAATAATCTCCCCAAACTGGGTGAAGATTGCATGCAGAGCCTTCTTCAGTTCTAAAATAATGAAATTAGTACAAATCGAAGACTCGACATTGCAGACCAAATCTCCACATACTTATCGATTGTCCTTAAAACAAATGAGTGAAAAGCAACGAAACCTAATAAACTTATCGTTAAAAAGAGCCGAGCCGGTAAAAGAATAAAACACTCCGCAAAGTTAAACTAGCGTTTACCTCACAATCAACAAGCTTGAGCCGCAAAACCCTTAGAATAAGAATAACCAAAATAGCCTTTCACTCAAAAGTTTCAAGGACATTAGGGTCTATATCAGTATCGATTAGTAATTTTGTGGAAATATGGCCTACAAGTGCAGCCCGACTGGTCCAGCATGTTCGCTGGGTGCAAACTTACACAAAACACGGTCCCTTTAATATCAGTGTTTCAGAGTCAGCAATCAAATGGAAGGTTCCCAATTTCCTATAATAAGAGCCTTTGAAGACTGGGAAAGTCGAAGAAATAAAACACGATCTCCATTTTGCTGAAAACATCGACAGCACACTGCCAAAACTTGCTGACAAAAAGGAAAGAAAAGTGAATACACAAAATATAAATTTTCTCTTCAATAAAACGGTAATTTCATGGTCCCGCGGAAATACAACAAAAGATGTAAAATAGTAAATCACAACTAACCATCCTTCTTCACCTTCTCATTGAGATTGTTAATGTAAATTGTGTGGTTGGGCTTGATATCAGTCATTTTGGGGATGGGACCTGAAAACAACTCAATCAGTACAAGCGATAAACCAAAAAAAAAGTACACCACTAGGAACGAAAAAAAAGCAAGATATTTAGATATTGTTTGGCTTCAAACACATCAATCAACACCATAAAACATAAACTTCCAAATAAAAGTTTCTTTAACAAATTAAGGCAATATAAAGCAAGACAAATAAGGCAAAATAAGGCAAATATATGACTAGAAAGACTTGACTTTTGGCAAGATAATGGTGGATAATATAAGTACGAATTATGTACATAAATGCAATCATAAGAGTAGTGTACATAATAAATCAATGCGGCATACAATCATGAACCAAACCAAGCGTCATAAAATGTTAGCTCGGTCATCAGTATCTAAAAAGAAAGAGGATATTTGAAAAATAAACAATTAGAGTAAAAAATACTACAAGTCTTAGTCTCATTTGATCGATAGTAGCAATAGTCATCATCAGTTCGCGTTCAATGGCAACACACATCCATTGCCTTGCCTCGGGCAAATGACCTAGTCGATTCATTGAATACGTTGACTACGGTAGTAAATGCAAAAAGCACACAAATCTAGATTTTTCGAAAAAGTCAACGTGAATACTGCTGCTAACTACTAAAAATCATATATATCTAGAAACAATTGAAGTAAGTATATAGTCATATAAACGTATAAAAACTATGAATTACTACGGTCTGTCTCTGTCTCGCTCCCTCTCTCGGTATCTCTGTGACTGAACTGATCCGTGCGATCTGGTGGACCCCGATCGGTGCAATGGGCCCATACTTTTGGACCTAAAAAGAAAACATTAGTAAAGGTGTGGAGTTTTAAACAACTTTTTTTCGCTTTTATCTCGATTCTAGAAGGTGCTATGTGGACTTGTACTAAAACCAATGTAAATACTCATGTACGGCACAATTCCTATTACGGAGGTACACATTTGCATTGAAAAGTGACCGTGGAAATGTGCATACAAATTTCGAACAATGATTAAAAAACTTTTGAACAATGATTAAAAAAACTATTCACTCTTATACCACATAGTTTCATTGATTAGATAGTTCACCTCTTCTGATCGCTCGTCTGACTGGTTCTCCTACTGGCGGATACACTTCCAGTTCGTCTATTCTCGACAACCCCTCCACCAACGCCTCCAGTCTGCCCATCAACAATTCCCACCGATTGGAATCTAAACCATTACAAAATACAAATATAAAATATTCAATTGGGTTAAAAGAAATAGTTCACGGCAGGGCTTTCGCAACCACTAATCAACACATACAGTCACCACAGAGACGGCCAGCTGACGTTTTAAATTAGTGATGGAAGACCAACGTTACTAAATACTAACCTATGCGATCCAACGGCTCGCAGTGTATTGTAAGGACTGGCAACGAATATCGTCGAAGGGCTGCGACCATGCAGTGATAGTGTAGAACAGTTGGGCATTCTGAAAAGCAAAAAGCATAAACGACAATGAATAAAATACAAAACAAAAATACACTCGGAAATGGGTCCAAATGTTTCAACTCCGGCTTTGCACTGGATTTTCGTGCGATTTCAAACGATGAATTTTGTGTGCACTTTCGATCTACTATTCTGTTATGTAACTGGTTGTAATAACCAGTAAAATACGGATGTAATATGAGAACCAGTAAAAAAAAAGACTAACACTGGCGGGTAAAGCTTGAGTTCGTCATGAGGTCGCACTATATTCGTGTGTGCGTATTTATTCTCCAAAACAGGGTAAGCTGGAGGGGGTAACGGCTGATAGGGATCCTTTTCAAAGTAGGGCTCCGGTTCCTAAACATACATTTTCTTAGTTCAAAGTCAAAGTTGCACCAATTCTCGGCAATTATCAATCATGCGAAAGGCAATCATAAAAATGTCTTCCCCCTCCTCTCTCACCTTGAATATCGTGGTAACAGTAGTCACTCTCGATGGTTCGTTATGCTTTCGTGTATGATGTAGGTACATTTTGAAAAACTAAAAAAAAAGTTTATAAATATAAACTACAGTACAGTTACAGTGCTCAGTTACATAAACTGATAGGTAAAAAGACAACGAGTATCAATAAAATGAAGGCACAAACGACTTGGATTTGTTTATCTACGGAAGGTTTATTAATAATAAAAACTGACGTCACTTGTTGCCAACGTCATAATTATTGCGAGCACGCACATCAACAGTCCAACTCCGAATAGTATTGGCCCGACTAGCTAAAAAGACAAGAAATCACTCGAGGTTATACTCTACTTCCGGAAATAACCATCAAATGTTTCAGTTTCAAACGTTCAAACTGCTACCTCAACCTCACAATTTCATTCTGCGATTTATGACTCGTAATTTTACTCTCAAAGCTGGAAAACATGGCATAAAACACCCTGCCAAATGCGGACGATCACCTCCCTATCTCTAATGCATTGTATGCAAATTAGTCTAAATCACCTCCCTATCTCTAATGCAATGTATGCAAATTGGTCTAAATCACCTCCCGATCCCTAATGCATTATATGCAAATTAGTCTAAATCACCACCCAAAAATTTTGAAATGCGGACTTAATTTATTCCCTGCTGGAAAATATGGGACAACATTTATTGGCGCTCCGAAATAAACAAAGCCACGTCTGGGAACAAAATGGGTGCGTAAAAATAATCTGCCACCATGCCTGAATAGGTGGTGGTCTCTTCCTTTCATCCTCGTCCCAGGTCCAGAAGGGGGAATCATAAAGCCACACGTATCCCAATAGGATCTACAAAAGGGACAAGCTGCTCATCCAAAAATATACCCTCTTTCACTTTGGCACTGCGCACTGCACTTGAATTGAATACGGTATGCCAAAAAAGGTGATCTGGCCCGGTCTGGCCGTTTGAAAATACTACTTTTCGAAGTTGCCACGGTACCACTAACCAAAAATCTAGGTGAACACGGTGCCTCGGTGCCACTAAAATGTAGTGATAGCAATAAGCACCGACACGCACGACGCATAGTTAAAAAAATCAGAAAGAAACAAGAAACTAGCACAAAAAGCCAAAAAGAACAGACCATAAGCCCTCCACCAAGCGTGAGAAAAACACCAAACGAGCACAAGCACACCTTCGAGTGCGAACCACGAAAGCGACTGAACTACATCAAATTAAGACAAAGCACGTGGGTGTGTAAGTGCAATAATTGGGAAAGTGCAGGAAAAACCGGAAAATTCAAAGCGGTATAACAGCCAGTTTTTGAACCGACGCAGTGTTTCCATGCAGTTATGCAAACAACTGCACGATACTCTAATTATATTCACTTGTAGCCACTCGTCGTCACGAAGGGCGCGTTCGGGATCGGGATTGCTATTTCCGAAAGGAAAACATGCAAATTTCTCGTTCGGGATAGACATTTCCGAAAGGTTCTAATGCTTGGAGAAAGCTCAAAGCTCAAAAGAACCAAAAAGAGCTAGGCGCGCGATGAAGTAGCAGGCAAAATGCAAATATTTTAACTTATGCATGCTAATTCATAATGTAACTTTCTCCCAGCATACAACTTAGAACCTTTCGGAACTGTCCATCGGTCCATCCCGAACGAGAAATTTGCTCCAACGCGCCCTTACCATCACAGAACAGACCGACTCAGTACAACCATACTGAAAGTTGTCCACCACACATTTCAAGAACCGGCCGTTATATCACTTTAAAGCACTACAGCAGTGATATGGGTAAAGCGTAAAAGACAAGTAGACGAAGAATAAAACAAAAACAATTGAAACCCACGTGGCTCGATACGGAAAGAATCCGAATGTGGCTGGATACAGTACGTCCCACCCTTTTGGATAATAGTAGAAGTAAGGGTCCCTTTGGGCCATGGGGCCAAAATGCAGCACTCGCTGATTTCCAGTCCATTCGGTTGGGTCGAGCTCGCCTAAACAAAGTAATTGAATCAACATATAATAAATAAACAACAGAGCGCTACACTCAACTACTAGACAAGGTATCTAATTGGTTTGGCAAGAATAAAAAGAACAAAACATTCGCTATTTCGAAATTTCTGGCATATAGTGCAGCTCACTCAGGATCGATTTAGGTGCCAATGTAAACATGGGAGGGCCGGAAACGACAAAATGAAAATAAAATTCCTAGGAAAATTCCGCACTAAAAAACAACAACCAACACACCTGCTTGCACTATCTCGTCCTTCTTATGAACATTTGTGACTTGCAGTTTATCTAAAATAGGCACTGTAAATATCTCCACTTGGTTCGCTTTGAGTCACTGGTACAGTAGATAAAAAAATGTTCAAATTAAGAAACAAATATTTGTACAGATTGTGCGTTTTGATAAAACAACGTTCTTTTGACGCTTTTAGGGGTAAGTTTGAGATCAAATTTCAATTCATTTGTACGCCCTAAAACAATTACGGTTAAATTGGACACCGTAGGGCTAAATTAGGTCTTTTAATAAATTAATGACATCACTTACTGTGCGTCCTTCGCTTTCTTTTCTGGGTGTTTTGTGTTTGTTGGGAGGAAAAGAAGAGATGGGTGCGTACTCTCTCCTGGGATGCACCTCCGCCCCCACCTCCCGCACGACGCTTACCGCCCATCTAAAACAGGAAGAATTTCATTATTAATGTGCATAGCTACACAACTAATTTTCCTGAAAAACACTGGGAATTGCAGCAATGTTCAAAGAGCTGGCTAGGCGAGGCAGGGCTAAGGCGGGGCAAGAATGAACGGAAACAGAGCGCCGAAATCTCTGAGAACTCCGCAAACCGCAAAAGGTTAACTATGCATTGACCCAATACTACATGGTCCATTCAGCCTTCGGCTTTTGATTTGATCTAGATCGTATGGCCGATTTCCAAATCAATCCTCACTGTCTACCAACATGCAAGAAACTAACCATCTTTCCTGCTTGTTTTGAATATCGAGTTCACAATGCCAGTTGGTCGGCGAATTACAAGCGAGTAGGTATTGTCAGCATCACTATCTGGAGAGCAAGTTACATTTAATGCGGTGTAATATCACAAATAAAGTGGAGAAAGTAACGCCCAAGGGAGAATCAAATATAGTGTAATAAAAAGTGCCAGTTGGTTCAAGAGACTGAAATCGAAAGGGAAACTGAGAACGGGCCAGCTACGGGTGACAAAACCTCAACGAATTATACGGATAAGGATACAATCAGACGAAATAACGAATGACACCGAGCAGCAGAGGGACGACAATGATTGCGGCGATGAGCGGCGAATTCGGACGCGGAATTAAAGTGCACGGTGCATGCAAAAACGTAACCCTACACACTTTTCAGACATACAGCGATCCATTGACGCTCCACGGCGGCCAGAGAATGCGCAACGACGACAGGGCGGTTCACATACACTACGTGAAGGTACGAATTGACGAAAACAAGGGCGTGGCCGGCTGTTTTCGCGCAACTATTTTTTAGCATTTCACAAAAAAAAATTATGAAAAATATAGTTTTGTATATTGATAAGGAAATTAAATAGCGCCCTCAATTAGCCATATTTTGGAATATCCATCACCGCTCGTCACTATCCATCACTGAACAGCCCGAACTCACCAGAATACGATGCACACCAAACATATCAGCATAGGGGTGACGAAAAGGAAATATTAGCCATATTTTGTTCAAACAACTCATATGATTAACCATGGTTGGTAGAGGTGACATGATACATCAGAGCTAGAAGAACAATGTGTCATTTGATATGCATGACAATTACGCGGTGGATGGTCAGAGATTTCGAGAGAAGGAGAAGGGTCAAAATCACTTGAGAAAACAAAGCTATAGCAATGTACAAGGTCACCAACTATTCTGCGATGTTCGAGAGGTTTCAGTTCAAACGGAGGAGATCAACGAAAGACATTACATCAGGGACAGGAAAACACTTCTTATAGGCGAACGATAAAAACCGCTTTTGGGCAGCTTCAGTTTTGTTTATTAGGGCAAGTTGGTGAGGATTCAATACTTTTGAAGCATATTCCAAGAGGGGTCTAAAAACTCATTAAAAGCAGCGCGATATGTGAAAAGGTGGGAGAATTTCATAGACCGTAGGATACTATAAGAAACGCGCTTACTACTTGAAATGATGTTATGGATATGGGAGGTAAAATGCAGATCACTTCCAATAGTAACATCAAGGTTTTTACAATCCGTTGGATAGTCATCCGGAAAGGGTATTTTTCGTGTGAATACCACTTTATTCAGACATCCAATCACCACACACAGACTTAATCATGTAAAATCCAAGGTCCAAATTGTTCATTCTTCTTGTTAGCATCATAATGACCATTATAGCGTATCCTATTTTATCCTGCGTCCTCTAATTTCTAAAACCTCCTTTTTCCTTCACTTAACCTAAAATAAAAATATCCTCCCTTATCATTTGCTATATTACAACTGATAATATAAAATGCGGATAGATAGTGCAAAACATGATATATACGAAATCAACGGTTTGCAACGATGTGGAGAACGCGCGGCTTTTGCCTCCGCCTTTTTTTGAGTTTCTTCATCTACTACGGTATAAAGCACCGCGCGCGACAGAATGTTGCCGCCGAGCGAATATATGCGCGGCGCACTTGACTTCCTGCTCTTTCTCGGAGGGAGTTTGATTGTTTTATTATCTAATGTATGTAAATATGCGTTCTGTTTTAATGATATTTTATTACTGTAAATGATGTTCTTATATTGTCCGTGGTGTACCGTTTGGTGAGCCAACGTGTGTCTTTTTAAATTCCTTTTCCTTGTCCATTCTCACCCTTTTTTATTTAGACGCTCAACGACGGGGATTGCTGGCAACATGGCGTGTATTGCCAGATCAGCCGCTGCGTCTAAAGTTGTGAGTTGCTTCGATGGCTTGTGTAGTGGACTGACCCGGAGATTCCCACGTTGTTTAGCATGTCAACCTTGTTTGTTTGCCTGTTCTCCGTAGAAGTTGTTCCGGAATTGAAATTATTTCTATGCCCTTTTGATAATCATTATCATCATCATTAAGATCTGCGGTGCGTCACCGGTCCTCCATGTCGCCGCTGCTCCCGCCGCCCCTAAGGTCACCGCTATCCAGGTAATATTGGTTTGCCTATTGTTTAGCCGTTTGATGTCCTCAATCCGTTAATGAATCATATTTGGGTCTTTTGGCCTATATCGGTGTGTAACATAACGCACCCGCGACCTCCGGAACGGCTCCCAGTCCATCTCCTGAGGGGGTTGCAGTGCTATGAACTAATATATATTTGAGTTGCACAAATTAGTATGTATTTGAGTTTGTATCAAGTGGTGTTTCACTTTTCGTTCGCTAAACTAAACCTCTAATTTGTGTTAGGGATTTATACCTTGTTGGTATGTAACTGAAAAATCCCCCTCCTATCCCTTGGCGTGCCTTTAGGTACGGTAGTTTTCGTGTTTTCTCTATAGTCGGTCATAAAGCTGT
>JAANDG010001007.1:0-28024 GCA_036852015.1 Pelodera strongyloides | reverse complement strand
AACGAGATCTAGCGCGTCAATTTTCGACTTGAACGATTCTATCGTTGAGCTGCGGACAGTCGCTTCGTCAAGGAGATTCCAAATTCTAGTGACTCGATGTTTAAAAAAAGATTGGGTTTGTAACGTAGAAACCCTTTCCTTGTCGTATATATAAAGAGTTACCATCTCTCCTCTGTCTACCACCTAAAATGAACATACTATCGAGCACTCGGTGTTTATGCAACCCAAAACCTCGGACAATCTTAAAACATTCAACGAGATCGTACACAATTCTCCTGTGTTGTAGAGATTTTAGACTGAACACTGTTAACCGTTCCTCTTTAGTGAAATTATGATACAATTCATAATTGATATTATTGAGTGCTATTTTTGTGAAACGATTTTGCACTCGTTCTACCAAGAGGATTTCGTTTTTAGAATAAGGAGACCAAACAGTAGAAGCGTATTCCAAGATTGGACGGACATAAGAAGTATAACTTTTAAGATAAACAGAGAGGTTTGGCTGAACAATGGATTTTAGGATACGATTTGCAGTTACCGTTGCAGACCGGACTATTTTCTCAATATGCGAACTGAAACTTAAGTCCGATGAGACCATAATACCGAGATCGCGAATAATATTTGTTTTAGGGATGACAGAGCCATTGATTTCCAGAGGGAATTCCCACTGATCACCAAGTGCAAGGTGCTGGCATTTTGGCTCGGAAATCTTCATTTTCAAAGTGTTTGACCAATTCAGTAAATTTTCCAGCTCCTGACACATTTGATGATATGCAACAAGAGGGTCAGCCTTTTCCATCACACGTGAGAGCTTTACATCATCAGCGTACATCACGATGGAGCTTCCCCCCAAGCCGCACAAATCAATGTCGTTAATATAAATTAGGAAAAGAATTGGTCCAAGAATGCTGCCTTGTGGAACACCACTAGAACATGGGAGAGATTTTGAGACAGCATTCTTGTACCTCACCTGGAAAGTACGACCAGACAAATAAGACGAAATCCACTCACAAACTAGAGAAGAAATACCATACATACTAAGCTTATGCAACAAAAAACGATGATTAACAATATCGAAAGCCTTCGCAAAGTCAATATAAACACAATCCACTTGTTCTCCGTTTTCTTTAGCCTCAAACCATTCGCTCATGCACGTTAAAAGTTGAGTTGTGGTGCTTCTTCCTTTGAGGAAGCCGAACTGGTTCGAGGAAAAGAGGTCTCGAGAAAACATGTGATCAATAATAGAGGTCTTTAAGACATTTTCAAAAACCTTACAAATGGAAGAAGTTAAAGAAATAGGACGATAATTTTCGATTTGAGTATGAGGTGGTTTTTTAGGCAACGGAGCAACAAACGCGTGCTTCCATTCTTCAGGCAAGACAGAGAGGAGGAGAGACTTGTTGAAAAGCTTAGCTAAAATGGGGACTAGAACAATACGCAGATTTTTTATAACAAACGAGGAAATACCGTCCGGCGTTTGCGAGTGCTTATTTGGCAGTTCACGAATGGCAGAGTCAACCATCGATTCAGTAATCAAAAAAATTGCACTGCGCAGGGCCAGGATCGGGAAGAGAAAAAGGGGGAATAGGAGAACCATCATCGGGCACATAAACAGAGTGAAAGAAATTTGCAAAGAGATTAGAAATCTTAGTAGGATCAGAGACGTGAACAGTGGAAGATCCTGCGGGGACAAAAAATGATTGAGAGACAGCTGAGGGGTTTTTGCTTTTCGAGTTTAAATAGGAAAAGAATTTTTTGGGATCATTCGCATTTACCGCTCGCCTCTCGATATTTGCCTCGTAACTTCTGCACATCTTACGATATTTTTTGTCGGCAACTGCAAAACGCTCCTGTCCACCGGGCTGGTCTATGTTAGAAAAAGCTTTTTCCATACTTAACTTAGCCCAGCCTATGTGGTGAGGAAGTTTATTAGAGCAAGGCTTTTGAGGAATGAGAGAGATAGAGGATTTGATGCACGTAACAAGGAAAACGTAATCCTCTTGTATGGTTGAATTTCTCGTACAAAAGGAACGGAAATCAGTGTCAGCGATTTTACTACTAATACAAATGAAATCGTCCGGGGTTAAGCGTTGAAAATTACCAGAAAACTTGCTCGATAGTAGATTCCAGCACAAGGTCGAAGACAAGGGAGAGGTGATCGCTCTGTGCAATGGGAGCCACAGTTTGAATGTTCTCCACAACGTCGAGACTGTCTGCAACAACAACATCAAGAATTTTTAAAGTATCTCGGAAAGTAGGCTGCTTATTCAAAAGAAACATATTGTTGCAAGAAAGAAAATCTCTGAACCTTTCAGCAGGCCTACCAGAAAACGAAAATTGATTACAAAATTGAACATTAAAGTTTAGGTCACCAAGAATAACATTTGTATCACGATCTGTAAGATAAGTTTCTATACAATCCAAAATTTCATCTGTGTTATTTATGGAAATATCAGGAGGTCGATAACAGAGTACTATGCGAATACTAATAGAAGCATGAATGTCTACAACACATAAATTACAATTGCTAACGAAACCAGAGAAAATTTCATTTGAAGAAAAACGCTTATCAATGAGGAGACAAATGCCGGCGCCTCTCACCTTACCACAATCTGTTTGTGGTCTGTCATTTCTGTAAATTACATAATTTCCACATGGGTATAGTAAAGAAGAACAAACATTCGAGTCGAGCCAAGTCTCACAGATAGCAATAACCGAGTATTCCACTCTGCGGGTCATGGTCTGTATTACGTAGCGTCTGTTGTGACTGCGAGACAAAATTGAATGGGCATTAAAACTGATACACGACAGACGCTTGACTTTGGGAGCGGCCACCTTGGGACCAACTAGACGGGGTGTGGCCCTCCCGGCGGGTGAGGAAAATCCTCATCCGTCAGGACGGAACCCCGGCTGTTTGGCGATTCCAAGACGGCGCTGTTGAAAGGATCATACGCCGGCACTGTCAAATCATTGTCCTCTGGGACGTAAGTCTGCAGAGTGTGCCCAAGTACTACACTAGAAATTGGACTCACAACATCAGCTGTCTGATGTGGAGCCGGGGTGTTGGGCAAACTAGAGGCCTGCACTGTAGTATGGGACTTAGGGCTCACTGGCGTGCGGACCTTTTTGGGCTGAGGGGTTTTACGGTGGGCCTTCTGCTTGGCCCAGTGGGGAGGGTGATCGTTCATGTAGGATGAACGATCAGCCTCGTCAAGAGAAGGCCTACAGTACAACCAATTGTAAGAACGACCCAATAACGAAGAATACAAACGAGGAGTATTAATAAAACGAATGAATTCACGGGCATGATGAGAAGACTCAAGTACTACTTTTAAAGGGCGAGGGGAATTTGGTGTCGTAAGGACCCATACGAAAAGCATCGATGAGAAGGCCATCCGATCGCATAAGGCCAAGGAGGTAATAAATACGAGATATTTCGGCACCACGTCTCATGGCAGAGGGGCATACACCAAATTCGGGGAGATTGAACAGGACAGCACTGTGCTCCTGTTCGTAAGGACGGTAAGCGGCCGTATACTGGAGGAATACATACGGATTTAACACATTCGGGTCGCACAGCGGGAGAGCGACGTCTGGAACGAATCGCTTGATCTTCATCGCGAAAAACCACACGACGAGCACACCACCAACGGGCTCACACACGACGAGCACACCACACGACGGGCTCACCACACGACGACACAGGGGAGAGAGGGCACGTCAGGCACACGGAATAACAAGGCCACGGCACACTTCTTATCGGCTCTAATAATAGATAGGGAGGTCGAGCTCTTCTTTCCAGGAAACGCCTGTAAACATGAGGCCCCAAGAGAGAGATTGGGGTCCTCAAACTTGGGTAATTAAACCCAAAAAAGTATCGCCGTTTATGTTGTTGGAAGGAATTTGCCGCCACAAATGTCATGCTCTTGATTTGTGCCCCTTTCTTGATAACCTTTCTCCGTTTATATTTACTAATTTTGGGTTTGCTTTGACAGTACCTAGTTTCGGGTTTGCTTTTGCAGTACCTAGTTTCCGGTTTGCTTTGACACTACCTAGTTTCGGGTTTGCTCTGACAGTACCTAGTTTCTGGTTTGCTTTGGCAGTACCTAGTTTCGGGTTTGCTTTGACAGTACCTAGTTTCGGGTTCGCTTTGACAGTACCTAGTTTCGGGTTTGCTTTGACAGTATCTAGTTTCGGGTTTGCTTTGACAGTACCTAGTTTCGGGTTTGCTTTGGTACACACTTAATTTAGGTTAGTTATTACAAAGGTTTCTGTTTAAGGAGGTAAAGGGTTTATAACGTAAGGAGGGATACGGCGGGAGAGAAATCTAGCCCTAGCTGGCACAGAAAGAGGGCAAGGAAGTGAGAATCAGAGGCTAGAAGTGATCAAATGGAGGCGTGGGAGAGGGGAGTAGGAGAGAAGAGGGTATGTGCATTAGGTAGTGTGCTGATGAAGGCGAAAGAGAGACCGGGAGAGAGAAATTAAAAGCATAGAAGAAAGAGAGGTGTGAGAGATAAGGGAGAATAATGGTTAAAGTCGGGATAGCACGGAGCTAGGACTCAGTTCTCGGGTCGCAGCTGTGAAACGGCACCCGGGTTACTTAGTGTTAAGGTCAGTGTCAGACGACTAGGGATAGTCAGCATTCTAAGGTTTAGACCTTCCGAATGCGCTTTCCCCGAGGGTCAAATGGTCCCCGTTTTCGGTTGAGGGGTTTGGTTGTGCGGTTCTCCGGCTACACTTAATTGCCACAGAAAGTAAATGCCGAAGGGAGGCGCCTAGTTGGTGGTCGACGCGCGGTTCGACCACTTTAGACTAGGTACTGGGCTTCGGCTGTAGATAACCACCGGGGATAACACGATCAGTGTTGTCCCTGGACAAATTCCCAGCCGATATCGTAGTCGGAGAACGCGCAGTCAAACCTTCTCAACCGAAGATGGGGTCCCGTTTGGTTCTTGGCGAAAGCGCATTTGGCGGTCTGGCCTCTGAACGCTGGGTGTCCCTAGACTTCTCATATTGCCCCTAACGCTGAGAAATCCGCGTGTTGTTTCACTACTGCAACCTTAGAATTGAGTTCCAGCTCCTTGCAATCTCAACATGCGGTGATTAGTGATTGAATGTGGTGATAGAAATTGGGGAGGGGCGTGGGAGAAGGAGAAGCATGTGTGAGAGAAGAAAAACGTTATTTGGAAGACTGCAAATTAATTAGCATTTTTCAGCACAGAGATGTGTTGTCAACTAGTATCATAGTGTTCGTTCGTCCGTTGTTAGTATTGGGCATATGAGAAGTAGCTTACGCTAATAGGCTGGTTTTTTGTATTATCTAATTATGTTTCGTCTTTGTAATCCTTTGTTTTGTTGTGGGGTGAGAATAAGCATATGCATTTCCTATGACCTGACCATTAGAGAAACAGCATACTGCCTTTACACTTTTTAGGTAGTCGTCGATCTCGATCCTCTGCAACTGTACTTTGTGGAAGTGCAGAATACGTACGCCTCCTCAACGATTCAACGACGACGAACTCCGTTACACCATGTATCGACACAATTCAGCCGTGAACTATAAGACCCTAGCAGACTTCAGAGGTGAGGTGAATTGGCCATGTTTTATGTTGCATGTCTTGTATTAGATGGACATCTGAGAATGTAGCCGGTGTTTGCCGGGAATTGTTCGAATATGCATCATATTTCATTTTGGATGTAGTCGTCTAATGTACATTATATTTCAGGAGGAACGAGAACCTCTCTGACAATGGTTCCTGCCAAGAACGTGTCTGGAATCGACTAACTACTACCCAATTGTTGGTTCGCCGACGTAAGACGGTACTGCTTTGCGCGACTATATCTGCACCATCCAACCCTCTAAGGATCGGCCCAGAGGAACGGACATATTGAACTTCTAACGAAGGTATGTTTGATTGGCTTAACTTTTTTTGAAGATTTGTAATTTTTGGGGAAGAATCAACGAACCCATTTCTGGTTTTTGAAGAATCCCGCGAAGTGCCTTTTTTTACGAAATGACTGATCAAACTTTTTGCGGTCTATGCTAGGGCCAGCTTGTGTGCATTCTTCGTCGTTTCGCTGCAAAAAACATTTGAATTTTGGGTTCTGTCTAAACTTCTAAAACGAACAAAAATTCATCATCCCCAATTGTTACACTGTTCGAGCGTTTATTGGTCTACTATGCATTTTATACTAGTAATGTCATTAGAGTACACCTTTGTGTGCTGCAAAATCCTGTGGGATTCGTGACTGATCACTTAACCTGATTATTGTCCTAAAGGGGCTTTACCTTTTGTTCTGGCATCGTTTTATAATAACTTGTTCCAGGGCGCACTGCCCCTGCGACACGTGCGATTTGACCTGCGACTGCGATCGTCGTTTCTGGAGTTGTGCGGCTGGCCGCAGAGCCAGTCAGACGAAGGCTACTTGGTTTATCGCTATTTGTGCAACTTCCCATAATAAAGTTAACCCGGGAAGTTGCCAGTAAGCGATCCTTGTTGTCTATGTCGCTTGTCATTTGAACTGTGTGGTTTGGACTTGTCCAACATGTGTTGGAATTGATACTGTTTGAAGTTCATTAATGTAATTTTCCGTGTTTTCTTGACCATGTTGATGATTTCCCCAAGCGTGATAGACTGTTCACAGACACAAACCCTTTGTCCTAATGGGATACTGTAATTGGTTTGTGCGCATATTCATTGTGAAATCTGTGGTTTCGTTGGGTAAATGTGTGGGACATTCCTGAGCAGTTCTACTTGCTCAACAGCTGCCTGGTTCCATTTCCCAATTTGCTGTGTTGGTTGGGAAAGGTTTACCCTAGGGGGGATTTTTCGGCTATGTTGTATGATCACCGTTCCATGAAACAATGGCCGTCCCATAGACTTCCTGACCGCCCCATCGTTCAAAGAAAACCATCAAACTTTTTTTGCATGCGAGCTGAGGGTGCCATGCCAAAAGCCACAGTGAGCAACACAACGTGATTCATTGACTTATACATCACACACTGTGTGGTGTGGTTTGAGAACAATTAGCACTTAGACTTATTTGAAACACGTCGATGCTTTAAAAAAAGTATGGGACGATTGGGAGGCCCATGTAAAGGCTAAATCACCTTGGGACTGGATTCCCTTGGAATCGTGTTTGAATCAAGTGAATTGCCGCAATGTATGTTTCCGTACGCTTCCATTGTATATAGTGGAAGGCAGCCCCGTTTTGTTCCTGATTTCATGATGGACAAGCCCCGCATATGTAGCCTTCATGAGAAGCAAGAGTTTTACCAAAAGGTACGTAAATAGGAAGCTTTTCACCGAGCGTGCAAAAAATGCACACGCAATCTTCAGCTCACGCTTATAGATTGATTACTTTGTAACAACCAGGCAATTCAGCTTCAGCATTGCAAACAGCCGTTTCAAAAAATCTTTACCCAATCACATAAATCGCTCAATCAGAAAAGACAGATCTGGACGCCAGACCTACACAATAAATGCTAATAACACAACCAATGACAATCGATGATAAACTGAATATTAATTAAAGCAATTTCACAAATTAGCAATTGTCAATCGTGTAGAGTGACAAAACCGACAATAACCATAAGTAGTGAGTATAAAAAGAGACTAATGTAAGAAACAAAAGCAAGATATACTATACATTTAGACAACACAAAGCTCAACGTTTAGGCTTCTAGTCCTCCAATTACTTTTCCGTTCATCTTCTTGTGGTCATGCAACTGAAAAGCGAACAATCACATTAAACGTATAAAATTAAAATTCCATGAAATGTTAATTTGTTCTGGAAAGTCCTAACGGTGTCAGGCTGTAAAGTTGTAGAACAAGGCCTTCCGAATGTTGTTTGGTTCAATAAACTGAATATCCAAAAAAAGTACCTTCTTGGCCAATTCGGGTCGAATCTTCAAATCCTTGGCCTGTTCCCATGGGAATTCAGAATGTCCAAAATGACCATTTCTGGCGGTATTCTTGTAGATGGGCTTCTTCAGTTCCAACTCCCTAAAGCAGATATGGATTAGACTCTCACATTAAGCTACAATCCCTAAATTGGTGCTATTATTATCGTTTCCATCTTTCAATTCACACTCACTGACATGTCATAAAACACGTTGGGAAAATATCAAAACCACCATCCAAAATATGTAGTTTCCCAAAATTGTGTCTATTTATGACACATTCTGATTTTCAACCTTCCTGTAATATTCTAATCGCGACGGTGGCTACTAGCTCAAAACCACCATCCAAATCTAAAACAAATTTTCCTCAAGTAGATATAACACTGTCGTGTCATATCTACATCTGAACCTGCGTACGTTGGTGCTAAAATAGTAATCAAAACCGATGTACCTGATAATAACTCCAGGTCGCAGGTCAAAGTTGTCATTGACAATTTGGAGTAGCTCTTCCTCGGAGAGAGGGGACGTGTTGTAAGAGATCACAGTGATCGAGAGTGGGTGAGAGATGCCGATGGCATAGGAGACCTAAAGAGCGAAGCGAAATTATAAGATGATAAGATAAGACAATAATAATAAACAAAGAAAAGGAAGAAAAACAAGAAACAAAAGAATCGAAAACAGAAAATTATGAAACACAATGTCAAGACTTACCTGAACAAGGCAACGACGGCAGACTCCTGATTTTACCAATGACTTGGCCACCCATCTTGCTCCGTAAGCAGCTGATCGATCCACTTTAGTGGGGTCTTTTCCAGAGAATGCTCCTCCACCGTGAGCACCCCAGCCACCGTAACTGTAAATATTAAATTATCAACTCAGGACCTCAGCAGTTACCGGTAATATGCATATATACGCGTAGGTGGTGGCTCGTTAGTATGCAAGCTTTTCGGCCTGCCTTTTCCTAGCACCTGCATTTTCACTATTTTCTTTTCTATTACCTATACGCGAATTTTCAGTATTTTTCGGTGGAATTCGCCTTAGGAATTCAAAAAAAAAAAAAAAAAATTTTGGGCTTGTCCTCACATTGAAATATAGAATGTATTTAATCAAAGTATCATAAGAAAACCTACGTGTCGACAATAATCTTGCGTCCAGTGAGTCCGGCATCCCCTTGCGGACCTCCAACGTGGAAAGTGCCGCACGGGTTAATGTAAAAGACTGTCTGTGCATCGAGAAGGTGGCCGGGAATCACTGACTTGATCACATGCTCAATCAGATCCTGACGCACTTGCTCGAGATCAGAGGAACGCTGTAATAAACTCGTAAAAACACAACGTTACCGAACTAAGCACCAGTTTAGGTTCCAGACAAACAAGACATATAAACACTAACTTTGTTCAACTAGATCAGGAACATCTAATCAGCGTTAATGCGAAATCGGAACGGGGAGTAAACAGGCTATAAATTATGCGTAAAATTACGCATCAACCATCTCCGGATTGGCTTTGACCATCTCCGGAGGCAAATGCAAATAAATAGATTTGGGTGAAACGTATCAGTGGTATTTTACGGTTCGACTCTCAACTAAGCGACCATCTCCGAAATTACGCATGGAAATTATACCCTGGGAGTAAAACGGTTTTTTTTTTAATTTTAAAAAATTACCTTGTGTTGAGCAGACATGACAACAGTGTGGACTCTGACGGGTACGCAGGCGCCACCATCAAATTCGTACTCGACAGTTACCTGGAAAAGAAACTATAGGATAGGAAGTGAAACGCGCACCTCCACGTCACCATTAATCGGATTTCGCATTTACCTGGACATAAAGCGGCGCGAACATTAACGCGCATATCAACTTCGGATTCGGTAGACGATCTCCGATATTGACAAGACAATTAGACAAACACTACAGTTTATTGAAACTGCCATGGATCCGCTTGGGGCACATTACATAAACGAATCTCCCAGGATACTGCAAACATAAAAAACCAACCTGACTCTTGGAGTCAGGTAGTGCCCATTCGAGCACACCACTCCTTCTCAATTGATGCAAGCGAGCAACGAGTTGATGTGCAAAGAGTAGAGAAAGAGGCATGGCTTCATCCGTCTCGTCCGTCGCATAGCCAAACATCAGACCCTAAAGATTATTATTATTAATTATTACTGACTAATGGATTGCCTAGAATGTAATAAATATGCACACTCGAGTTCAAGTAGCAAGGTCATGTAATGGGCTATTCGGACCCTAAAGACACAGAATACCGACTACTAATTGACTTTACGTCTTGAGTACGCCTAGTCACTAGGAACATATGTATTTTACGTGAGCTCGCGCAGTAACTGTCTGTCATTTTATCAAATGTATGCTCCTTCAATGTAATAATAAACAAGAAACTAACTGATACGAATCATACCAGAAGTTACCATTGAATGTGACATATACACACACATAGATGAAAAATCAGCAAGATGAGGAACAAAAGATAATGAAAGTGTGAAAACACGACAAAAAATGTTACCTGGTCACCAGCTCCAACTTCATCATCGCTTTTCCCCACATGCACTCCGTTGGCAATTTCGGGAGCTTGCTGCTCGAGAGCAACCAACACATTACAAGTCTTGTGATCAAAACCTAAAATATAATATTGTGAATCACTAATCACTAGCAAGACGGCTAGGTTTGGAAGTTTATTCTGGACCTAGGTACATTAACATTTTTCAATAGTTGCTGCGCAGACCGCGCAGTAACTATTGAAAAGTGCGCATAAAACAGTAACATGCGAACTGGTGAGAAAACCAACTAGATTAGATGTACCAGTTACCAGTTCAACAAATGACAATGAAATATGTCATTGGAATGTACGAACAACGGAACTTTGTTCACATGGAGAGGAAGGTGGGGACGAACGCCGAATTCCGCGTATGAACTTTGATTTATAGGGACTTAAATTTTAATGAGTAACTTCACTTTCCGGTATTAAGCCAATTACGTTAAATAACATAATGAATGAACTATTGATACGCTGAAGAACATTGGTCACATTTAGAAAAAGAACATGTATTTAGATTCGTCCGTCCCTCCGCTTAAGCTACCCATCCGCCACTTAAGGCATCCCACAAAATACAAAACGACATACCTTTGGACGAGTCATCGAAGCCTATCTTCTCAACAGCTCCCCTCACGAGCGCTTGGTAGTCGACGTGGGCCTTTGATGTAATTTCACCGAGCAACATTACCATTCCCGTCTTAGTGACTGTTTCTGTAGTAAAACGCATCAACTGAAGAACGGGTCAGGTCATGGCCACTCGGTGTACGCGCCAATCATATACTCTACCATATCATTTCAAAAAGCGAGCAAACATTTTGTTTAATTAAATTAGACTGGGACTTGCAGCTTGCAGCCAATCGGTCAACTAAAATTCAGCATAACCATAAACCCCCTGAAATATACAAGTTAACATAAAAACAACGCACAAAGTAATAACATAGGACAGACTTTATTGTTTAAAGGATTGAGCTGAACTGCTGAACTCAACTTTCCAGTAGCACAACGCAGTCACGCTTTCGTAGCCAAATCCAAAATGTAGTGAATAAGGCAACTACTCCCGTAACTGTGTGTGATGGAATTGCGTCACAAAAGAGAATAGAACTTTGCAAAAAAGGTATGGTATGATGTTTCAAAAAAGGTCTGTTTCGCTTATGACGCATATACACGTATCGGATACGATAAAAAAAAACACGACAACTAAAGGGTGTAAAGAGATTCAAAATGTAATGGCGAATAGTTCACTAATACTACCAACGTACCACATGCAACTTTTGCATTCGGGTCCTGTTCCAGATGAGCATCCAACACTGTATCACTGATAATGTCGCACATCTTGTCGGGATGTCCTTCAGACACAGATTCCGAAGTAAAAAGGAAACGTTGGCTTCCCGGCTCTGCAATTTACTATTTTACATTTCACACCATTGCGTCTTGCGTCTGTAGCCTTATAAAAAAGCGATCATAGCAAAACAGTAAATTAAAAATTTAACTTCAAGGCCTAATAGCTTATCAACAAGCATCAAGAAAAATACCAGGCATGTAGATGTTGGTGTGTCCCATATCTCCCATTCCGTTCATCATGATGAAACAATCGAGGTTTAGGTTTCCTGAAAAAAGTTAGGTATAAAACCGACGACAAAAATAAGCAAGAGTAAGAGCTGAGAAATCATGTGCCATTCAGCTTTATAAGGAATGGAATTTCCATTATGGAAAGAATAAACACATACACAGAATGATTCTCTTCATTAGAAACAGAAGAAAACTTTGATTCGGGTCAAAGAAAAACATATGCATTGGGGACCGGAGCCCGGAAGGAAACTGCCATGACAAAACAGATGAGTGCACAATGACAAATGACTCATAATTTGTAAGATGTTTGACATGATAAGCAACCACGTGCAAGCAAGACAAAGGACGAAAATTGCGACATTTTGGGACCAGACATTTTTGCAACGTTTGTTTTCGAAACGTGGACACATCGCTTCAGGACCCAGCAGGAAACACGGAAAGTTACGGTACTGTGAGTCATCTGCTCACTTGGTGTTTATGTGAATGTGTGCCAATGATAGAAAATGAGACCAAAAAGTTCGCTTGTGTTCGTCATACCAATCTACAAACGAGAACTGCAGTGAATTCGACGTGCACATGGCACGCTACTGAACGCTTCGAGTTTGTCTATCGGGGCGGCATGCCTCACTGGCAACGTTCTTACCCATACGACCCGAGTTCGAATCCTGTCCAGTGCTCCAGCTTGCGAACATGCCATGCCACCAGGAATGGCGCTCCCCTTGCCTAGCCTTATTGTTAGGCGGACATTTCGCTCTGTATTATATACATATTCCGTATTCTACAGCCTACTTCTCTTTGGAACACATCGGCTAAGAGACACCGCCTTGGAATGAAACTAAAGATGATGACCCCGACTTCGTGAGCAAACTGGACCCTGGAATTCTAATGCTCATGCGTGATGATTGGTCTGAATAAAGTGGTATTCACATTAGTTGCGTCTTCGAAATTGGTCCTAACGTCACTTGTGTTCTTTTGCAACGTACAAATCGACGTGAAAGCAAGCAAACTCGGCGAATAAGCTAGCTTTTAAAGTATAAAAAATACTTGAAAGTCGATAAACAAACACCAAAGAGTCACCAGCCACTTTAGTATCAAGTGCGTACTAGTTTAGTTGTAAAACAGCATCGATCCATTGGGCAAACTTGTAAATAAGTATCAGTTTTGCATCTGACTAGTATTAATGCAAAATTGATCTACTCCCTCAGGAAAGATTAGTATGCATACTAACAAGCTCCTAGTTGTGTACTGAAGAAGCACTAGTATGGTACTAGTATGGTACGCAACGCGGCAACGCTGTAAAAGAATTACGGTAATTTGGCTGCGTTTTTTCTCTAACTCGCGAACGTTCAGAGTTTAAAAATGAATGTTATAAATATTAAAAATCTATAATTCCATTATAAAACACATTGTAGGTGTTAAAAAATAATGCAGCCACTTTATAATAAAATAAAATGGAAACTTTTTACTAGATGTGTAAATTGATATCCTTATTTATTTATTTTTGTAAAAAAATCGGTTGCGGTGTATTTCGGAGAAGCCAACCCCTCAAGAAGCCATGCCATCACAGTACTTATCACGAGAGTTGGATTACTTACTCCTCAGAATCAGACCGAGGCACAGCCGAGAGAGTACGTAGATTCAAGTATGACCAATATTCATTGATTTATCTTTAATTTAATGTGTCACATACGTAGTTTACAGTCGATTTTTCGATTACGCGAAAGTGCGCTAACAATATTCTGTGCACTCGCGACAACCTGACGAAAGTATGACCGAATACCAAATAGGCGAGGTGCGCGGCAAGAAACAGGCGCACTTTGTTTTTTTCACCGCGCACCATCAGCATTTCCTATTTCAGACAAAAAGACATAACATCTTTAACTTCCGAAGAGAAATCGGGATTCCGAACAATTTGACGCTTAATTTTGCATTTAAAATATAAAAACTTTGCATTTAAAAAGTTGACGTGTAAACCAAATATCGGTTCAATTTTACTCAAGCTCCTTTCTTTATACAAACTGGATGTGTCGCACACGATGTATGGTGTTGCATGCATCATTCTATAAATCATATTAAATTTAAATCGAAACTAACATTCTATTATTATTTTATTATTCACTAACTATTATTCACTTATTGTAAGGATATTTTATGAGTCAGAATACCAAAGAATTAAAATTTGACGAAAAAAAGAACACAATAATCAGAGACAGGTAACGTAAACTTATCAACTGTTCGGTTTAATTAGAAGACGAAAACTGAAAACGTAATTTTTTTTTATCAAAGATCATCTTACCACTTGTTCCTTACACTCGTACCCTAGACGACATGAGATGAACTTGCATGTGATTCCTAAGAATAAACAAATAAACTAATCAAAATTAGGATTATTGACTTTTAGTGGGACTCATTCGTAGTTTGTAGTTCCATAAAATTGAACTTCTTATAAGCTGGGATTTAGGAGAGGGCTCAAATTCTTAAAAATTACCATTCTCGTAGTTGCATTCAGTTTTGTTCACGCAACCGCCATATATACTACGGTAATAGGGTCGCTGACAGACGCATGCTCCTTGCTCGTTCTTACACTTCTTCTTCTTACACGCAGTGCACTTCTGCAAATAAACTTTACTTATTGTACCCCCCTAGGAAAGAAAGGTAGTTATTTTACAGTTTGCTCTCTATGTGAAAATAACATGAGTGTGTATTTTTATTACCAGAAGCATAGACACTTCATGAAAACGCATGTACAGTTCTCCGCTCCAATTCTGCGCATTCGGTAATATGGTCGCTGACAGACGCACCGACACAGAAATTTGCATATAATGAATGCGAGTGTAGATGCAATGAACTATGCTACTCATGGGCTTGAACAAAGCAAATTCGAGCCGACCTTATTGATCTTACTGTGCATGGAATAACACTTCACATCGCACTCTTCACCACAAGGATTCCATGCCTCCCTTGGGCCACAAGCTTCAGTTGCTGAGTTTTATTTAATTAGAACAGTTTTCAAGACTTCGATTAATTCTTACAACTTGACAGCCGCGAGAAACTCATAGTGCGCGGAGTAGTAAATATTTGGAGCGAGGTGCGCCAACCTATCGCCGCGCAAATTTTTTTGCCTACCTCGCTTGACTCGACAGGCTCTAGCTACACGTAATCCGGGTGGACTGTGGCAACATATGTAGTAACCGTACCGTTTTAGTGAAACTTCTAGCTACTTTTAATATGTCCATTAATTCCCTCACCATTTACACATCCTGCTTCTGTAACACATTTGCCAGTCAAGGCATTACGATAAAATCCCTGTGCGCAAGCGCACGCCGAATTGTAGCAGATTTCCGGACAAGTCTAAATGTACACAGTAATTATATTTTGGAGGTTATTCAAGATTCAAGGGGCATACATGGGCAACTCTTGCTCGAACTCGAAACTAAAAACTAAAAAAATCCGACCGTGTTGTGAGTCGAGCTACACTTTCCTTCGCACTCCGCACCACATATATCAAATACTTCGTTTTGGCCAAGACAGTCGGGTGGCGGGGCTAGAAATAAGCGCGTTGTATGTATCTGCACGTTGTTTCGTGTCGTAGGTTGTAAAAGTGCATTTCCATGTGTTGTAGTCTAATTTGAGAAGGGCACATAATTAGAATGTAATACATGGGAAAATCATACATCAGTATTTTTTTTGCGTGTTTGATGTTCTCCGCTTCGGTTGGCTAATATATGCCATAACTGCATTACACAATCTATTTTGAAGCTTACGTGAGATGACGAGTTGAAACATCATGAAGCCAAGAACAGGAAGAACAGTCTGCAAGCATTCTCAGTTTAAAGGGATGGGCTCACTACAAAATCACCTTGTTTTTATGCTTTAGTTTGATTGTACAAAGGTAAACTTAAACAAAGAGCATAAAAAAAGTTTCTTGAATTACTCCCTAGGGAGGATATTAGGTAAAAAGGGTGAGTATTGATTTATCTTCCGATAACGTGAGTAAACAAGATAAACTAGGGAAGCTAAGAAATATGGCTGAAACACACTGTTTTGAGCAAAATAAACTGTAGTTTTCATCGTTTATTTTACTTAAAACAATGAAAAACAGTGTGTTTCAGCCATATCTCTTAGCTTCCCTAGTTTATCTTGTTTACTCATGTTATCGGGAGATCGATCAATACTCACCCTTTTTACCTAATATCTTCCCTAGGAAGTAATTCAAGAAACTTTTTTTATGCTCTTTGTTTAATTTACCTTTGTACAATCAAACTAAAGCATAAAAACGAGGTGATTTTGTAGTGAGCCCATCCCTTTAATTCATATTTCAAATATCGATTAAAACATCAGAATATCAAGGATAATACTGTAAATGTACGATATAAAAAGCGTCTGGCCAAATACTAGATCTAGACTAGGTGACTAGGTCCCTAAATTGCACAGTTCAGACCATACGTTCCAAATTTTAAATCTTTTATTTATCCAAAATTTATAAACATAAACTAGAAGCCTCACCGTAAGAGTGATCAATTTTATCATTGCGCCGTTGATTTGGAAACTTTTCTTCCTTCTGTGCTTTATCAAAGAACAGGAAGAAACAATGATTCGGAACACATTTTATACTTTATACTACCTAATATCAATATGAGCATGAAGGCCAAACACCAACCCATTTGATAATGAATTGAACTGTTTTTCCACAAATGTTTGAGTTCGTCACAAGTTCGCACACACATTTTCAAATGTTGTTCATTCTTATTCCAAGCGTGATTGCATGAATAATTTCCGTGTTTGTTGAACATTTCACCTAGCGTGCATCAACTTTGGGATTTTTCAGGTTTGGAATAATAGTTTTTTGATTCCTTATTTTTATTTTGCGACTGTTTTTTATCAGTATTCTCCACATACAATCTATAATGTCTACATATGCGTTATGTTATTATGTAAATACTTCTGTACTTTTCACACATAACATGAGTGAGGTGATATGACATAAAATGATGTCTTGTATACCGATTTTTGCAGATGTTGACGAGTTTTGAGCGCGTATTTACATAAAATGAACAAAGAATCATATGGGAATATTAGTATACAGCACTTTGTGGCAAATAAACACATACAAATGCAATGCACAGGCTGATAATTATTGTGGTAAGACTTCTTCCATACCTATGTATAACGGCAGGCATTATCAGCGCATAAACTCGGGTGCGCTGTACGTATCAGGCTTTTTGTGCGCGACCCTCACGTACACGAAAAGTTTCACAGTTGGCGTAGAGCACAAACATCATTTCACAAACATATTCTAATGAAACTATCTTTTTTTCTGAGTGGAACAGATCGTTTGTTTAATTTAAACGATATAACTTCCGGTTTTTGAACCTACAACTGCATTCCCATATGTCGTATGCAAATGAATATAATTAAAAAAAGTCGGACAGTATCACGCAGTAATTTTCCTACACTACGTGCGAATACAGCGCCCGAGATACGTTTCAAAAACTGGCTGTTATTCCGCTTTAATTTCATCTTATTTTATTCTATTCAGCTTGTTGCCATAATCTCTCAAAATGTACACAGTGCAGGTCAGTTGTTTTATTCACCTGTCTTTCTTATTAGAAAAATAAATTATAAATTCTTTGTTTATCTTCTTTTTTTACAAGAATGTTCTACCGTTCTACGCCAAGAAACCAGTCAAGCCGTCATGCCGTACAACACCGTGTATGCACGAAACAAATTGTGAAATGATAAACGGATTGCCAATGTGTGTTCCGAGTCACAATATCCCCGGAAATAGTAGGCAATCCAAATTTTCTACGCAGGCTTATTTGTCGAACCCACTGTTTTTTAAACTTTTGATAAAAAGACACTCTATTTTCTAACATTCACGCACACACATTCCCATATGCACACCCATAAAAGTTTTTTCCGTAAACTTTCAAAACGAGCCTCACTGTTTGTTAAACTATAAATTAACAAAAGATAAGGAATCGATGCTAGATTCTAAAACTGAATCTAATCAATGATTATTTATGTTCAGAAACTTGCGGCCCACACGAATACTACAATCCATGCGGAAGAGTGTGCGAGAGAATCTGTGGAAAACCTGCGAAGGCACATTTTCTTGTAGTTTTATTTATCTTATCTTATTATATAAAGTTGGGAGCTTTGTTTGTTTGTTTGTTTGTTTGATTGTGTGTTTGGATGATGTGCGTTACGCTCAGGAAGTAGGATTGGTTCAGTAGTTCATGTTCCCATGCACTGAGCCATCTCACATCCCGAGCGCCCCTCTCACAATAGTCCAAAAAAGGCTGCATATACGGAATGTGTGTGGTGTATCGTTCGGGCGCGGTGGCGCGCAGCTCATTTTAGGAAACAACGAACACTCACAACTCAAAGAACTACCAAATCACAATCATTGACAACTTTTTATGAAATACTTTTTTGTAATCACTTCGTAGTCTAATTTTTCATTTACTCTTTTTACAAAGATTTAGTCGACATATTTTGCAACAAAGCATTGAGTAATTCTCTGCACATTTCCATTATTTCCCATGAAACGAGCGTCCAATCTTGAGCGATGTTTCGGTCGAACGAAAGAACATTCAACAGAATTTCTTAATTTCGCGTACTTTTTGCTTTAGTATGGATTATACACGGTGTCACCTGTAACGTTCTACGACATTCTTTAGTTTAATACAGTTAAGGAAAAGATCTGTGACACTTTTGGATTTTTTCTGCTTTATAGAGTCTAACGATCTGCAGACAGTTTAGGAGGAATACGTTCACCAGTTATATAAAGGGCACACCGGCACACTAAAACTATGTTCGATCCCATGTTTAACATTCGTATAGGGTATAGGTTTCAAAAAGTAAAATAGCGGTCACTTACATTCCGCTGCTTTTAGGCTTTGGCTATTTTTTTTTAGGTTATAGACTTATAGAGTCCAGCAAGTTGCAGACAATTTAGGAGAAATATAGTCAACAGAAACTAAGTTCTATCCCCGTGTTTGATATTGGTGTAGGTTTCAAAAGGAAAAATGAGAGACTGGAGACTCTTTGAATAGACATGTTTCTTCCTAACTTATATAGCCCAGCGAAACATTGCGGCGTATCAGCCACGCGATATTAAGCAGCTTTTAGGATTTGGAATTTTTTTCGATATTATAGAGTCCAGCAAGTTGCAGACAAT
Organism: Pelodera strongyloides; assembly: GCA_036852015.1. Classification (NCBI taxonomy): domain Eukaryota; kingdom Metazoa; phylum Nematoda; class Chromadorea; order Rhabditida; family Rhabditidae; genus Pelodera; species Pelodera strongyloides. Next base: position 8,817 of record JAANDG010001007.1, on the reverse strand, counting down.
TTAGGAGAAATATAGTCAACAGAAACTAAGTTCTATCCCCGTGTTTGATATTGGTGTAGGTTTCAAAAGGAAAAATGAGAGACTGGAGACTCTTTGAATAGACATGTTTCTTCCTAACTTATATAGCCCAGCGAAACATTGCGGCCTATCAGCCACGCGATATTAAGCTGCTTTTAGGCTTTGGCAATTTTTTAGATGTCCTAGAGTAGAGCAAGTTGCAGACAAATTTAGGAAAAATATAGTCAACAGAAACTAATTTCTATCCCCGTGTTCGATATAGGTGTAGGTTTCAAAAGGAAAATAACAAAACTGAACCCATTTCCTTTGTGAAAAGGTTTGCTTCTAACTTATATAGCCCAGCGAAAAATTGCGGCGTATCAGCCACGCGCTTATTCCGCTGCTTTTACGTTTTGGAAATTTTTGGACGTTATATTTGTCCAACGATTTACAGGCAATTTAGGAGGAATATAGTCAACGTCCTAAAATGGGCGAACCAAAACTAAGTTCTATCCCCAGGAAACTATTCTTGCGAGAAAGGGTTGCTTCTACTTATAGATATAGCCCAGTGAAACATAGCGACCATCAGCGAATATTGGAAAGACGCCTCAGGCGGCGGTAGCCGACTGGTTTATTATAAAGACTGTGTTCTTTTCGTGGTGCCCAAAAAAAGGACGGGCCTAGGAGGAGTTTACTCCGCAACACGTCTTATAATGTAGAATAGTGATAGTAGAATATAAGTAGTGAATGAGAGGCGTTAATCGTTTTTCTTTTTGTACACTTGTTTGTTTTTAGGAATGCAGTCCTTATATCTGTGGCTTGACAGGAGACTGTGCCTGTGAGACTGGATACTTTAGAAACAACGTTGGACTTTGTACTTTTCAAGAATGCTGTCCATGATAGGATTCCTTTCTATAACGAATATTTATTTGAAAAGAGAGAATTCACCACTAAATAATAAGTTTTGTTCAGATCATTTTACTATAAGCGCGTTAAAATTCTACACAGAATGTCAAAGCTGTTCATGGTAATGAAATTGGAAAATAAAAATAAAAATATTTATTAGTGGACATAAGTAATAAGTTCTTTAGCACATATATAATGCATATATAATATTAATTATCCATAACAAATAAATAGTTTCTTAGCAAAGTGACAGATTCAAGTTCAGTAGGTTACAGCGACATGGTGTTCTTTATAGGTTACAGTAGTCGCAAGTAGTGTAGATGAAACAACTGTCTTCATCTCTGCTCCTGGGTATGGTTCAGGTCTTGGTTTGGCCATTAGTAGTCACTGGATGCGGCGTAGTCGGTGGGGGTAGACATTTGGATAAAAGAACGCACAATTTAGTTTTTGGATCTCGTGCATATCCTGAAACACAAGCACATCCTGCACGACATGGCCAGCCACAGTGCTGAACCGAATACGATTTAGATATGTGAATTTTGTCGTTGAACTTAATAAAGCTCGGAACATTTACAAGTATCGGAAAATCGGAAATGCCCAGGCTTACGCCACATTCTACCGTAGTGAGGCTACCGTACATACCGTAGTTCTACCGCATACATACGTGCTTGCACTTTCTGACATATCAAAGAATAAACACCATATTTTCGCAAGAGAAATTGAATGTGATAACTTGTAACTACGGTAGGGATAACCACGAATTCTGAGTATTTTGGAAGGCTGTTTTCTCATGTACTGTCCCAGAAAAATGCCCTCCTCTTTTTTCCACGGGGCCGCCACCGGCAGGGACAATGCTGAAGTCTACTACACATAAAGATAAATGGGGAAAATAAAAGCAGGCGAGAAGTTATAGAAGCGAAAGAACATGTACCACACTGATCACAGGACCACATTTGCGTTCACAAGTCTGACAGTTGTTGAAAGTCTCGTGCGCCTTACAGCCTGGATCTGAAGATAGTAAAATTGTAAAGTCTTTACTAAAACATTTTGTTAATTACAAATAACATAAACAAAAAGCAATAATTAGCTCATTCTGTAGACTACACACTTGTGGTTACTGCACACAAAAATAACTCGGTGTGTATTTAGCCTTTTCGGGCTAAATATTTGTCAAAATTGACTTTCAGTCTGTACTATTTGTTGTTAAAGGAGGAGGCTCACGAGAATGAAGTGCTCAAATGGTTTCGTTTTATCGACAGACGATGGTATTAAATTTCGAAAGACATGCTTTACGAAGCAAAAGCTTTTACTTGGAAGGAGTAAATCAATATAAGACTATGAAGTCTATAAAAATTTTGGATCGTAGTAAGTAGTTGATTTCCATAGTGGGCATTCAAATTTTTTGCCGGCTTGCAAAATGACTTGTAAATTTGCATGTCCACTATGAAAATCAACTATTTGCTACGATCCAAAATTTATATAGACTTCATATATTAGCTTTTATATTGATAGTTTTATATTGATTTACTCCTTCCAATTAAAAGCTTTTGCTTTGTAAATTACGTCTCGGAATTTAATACCATCATCTTTCGACAAAAGGAACCCATTTGAGCACTTCATTCTCGTGAGCCTCCTCCTTTAAGCGTAACCTACTTTTATAACGTTGATCGAAGAGTACACACTTTCCACTGCCATTTTTAACAGACCCCATTGGACATTTGCAACCACCACGGCATAGTGGGGGAGGAGTCGTGGAGCATAACTAAACTAGGAGATTCGGTGGAGTAGTGGTAAAGTTCTACAGGTATTGCCAGTAGGTCGCAGGTTCGAATCCACTCACCGAAAAAGCGACATTTTACTATCTTACATTATAACCTCTGCATGTTGGTAGGCATTGTGGAAGGCAATTGGTGAAAACCTCCCCGGCAGAGCAACCTATAATATTTCTTGGTTTAAATGCCCAAGTTTGAGGTACTGCCGCCTTGCGGGATGAAATATTACGTCAAATTTGACAATAGAAGATTCCGACCTTTTGTTATCGTAGTCGACACACATTCGGGAATAGGATAGCAGGGTTTTGTTGCGCATGGCACCTGAACACTAGTTGTCCAAAAACGTTGCTAATTGTAGTTCCTATTTTCCTATTAATTGTAGTTTATTCCACCCCGTTTTAGCATAAAATACTTTATTCGGTCCATTCTAAATGACCTAACCACCAGTTTATCTGTAGAAGAAAATCTTCGTAACGACAAGCAGGTTGTGATAAAACGACCAAAAGTAACGGCTCAAACGTTTCGTAACGGCCAAACGATGAAATTAACGACCTTATAATTGGGTTCTTTCAATAATCTTACTTACCTCTCGTAGGACGCAGACTTCATTTTTCGCGCACTTGAAGCCAGTGCATGTGGGCACTTTTTCACCTAAGATGGAGTAAAGTTGATGGTTCAATACTTTTTTATTTAAACGTAATTTAAACTTATAAACGAGCATTTTACCTGATTCTTTCTTCACACATTTTGGGTAGGAGGGACACGGAACTTCGAGGCAGACATCCTGAAAGTTTTGTGTTAAAATTTCACGTTCACTGTAAAAACAGCCAAATGACCAGCATCCGCCACAATTGTACCTATACCAAGTGCGTCGTAAATGTTTACTTCTCTATGGGAAAAGCATCGAGCTCGTGAGAAAATCAGTTACAGTTAAATTATACGTATGAATATTCCTTGATTCATTTATCACGAGATATCATAATAATATCGACAAATAACATAAAAACAATCAATAATAAAATAATAAGCTCACCGCTTGTTCCTTACATTCGAATCCAGTACGACATTGAAGCGAAGAACACGTCATGGCTGAACTTACTATATTTTTTTATTACTATTAAATTTTCCCAAATAATGTTCCCATTCAATGTCTGCGATATTGTCAATATTGTCACGGAGCATATAAAATGGAGATGAAATGTATTGGATAATACACATTACCATATAATATGATAATAAAAAATACCATTAGATTTGATGCAGCCTGAAGCCTGCACACACTGACTGTAGATATTACGGTAGAAACCAGGTCTGCAAGCACAAGCGCCAGTCTTACAAACGTTACTACACACCTAAATTCAATAGTTAAAACAACGGAAAATGTTTCATTTCCTTTTGGATGAATAGTTAATAATTTTCTCAACTTGTGTGGTAGTTCTTAGTACGCAAGCTGGTGCATGTTTCGAAGTATTTTTTTATTATGTAAACTTGTTTTCGTCATTTGAAATGTCGTTGAAAGATTTTCGATTTGATGCGTAAAGTGTCACCGTGAAAAAGAACACTTCATGGAATAAATAAAGAGAAGAGAAAACCAACATTTGTGATGTTCAAAGTTCTGCAGTTTCCCTCACATTGTGATCCACAATTGCTCCAAACTTCGTTCGTATCACATATTTTCGTTGCTTAATTTTTATGTCATTTTTACTTACTATTAGTTATGAGGGACAAATGTCAAAAAACTTAATTGATATGCAGCATATTTCTTTAATTTACGTGAGGACGAAGCGAAGTGCGTTTACACGTTTACAGTACGTTGTCAATTGTCATTATCAGATCATTGTCAATTGTCACGACATTAGAAGTTCCTACTTATTTGAAGACAATATAGCTTAGAATATAAATTACAATTTTCGCAATTTGATTTCACAACACAGCGTCCGTCACTAGTACGATAAAATCCGGTATTGCAAGTGCAAGCTGCACGAAAACATACATGAGAACAGGTCTGAAAGAAAATCTGGATTTATATAATCGTTATTAAAAAAATTAAGAAAGATCTCTGTGATGTAAGATCCAACGTAATAAAACAAAGGAACACACATAGACGAGTCCCCAACAAAAGGACCACTTCCGTGAAAACTGGCTGTACCGTACGGCGGCATGGTTAAAGATAAAACTATAATAATTATAATAATATAAAACAACTGCTCATGTTGTTTAAATCGTTGCACTTTCCTTCGCAGATTGCGCCACATCTGTACCATGATTGGTGTAGTCCACATGAAGATGGATTGGCATATGAAATTGTAAAAATTCTGAATTACTCTAACAAAACGCTGTGTAAACTGAAGCGTATGTTATATTTTACGACCAACTTTCTGTACAATAACTAGCCGTTTTTGAGTTTAAACGATAATGTTCCAGTTATCCAGTATGCCATAACAGTGTGCAAACTTGTCAATTGTGTGTCTTTCCCAAGGATTTACTTGAAACTGGTTTATTTTATCAACATTTACTAGTTTTTGCTCTTGTCGTAGCCTTTCTTGTTGTAGTGAACAATACAGTAGTCAACTTAGTCGTCATTGGTATGGTAGGCAAAGAGGTAGGCGTGGGCGTGGTAGCGATAGTCGTGGATACTGTAGTCGTGTTGCACTGATTGGTCGGTATGCAAGTGCCATTACTCTCCCTTGAATACCCAGAAAGGCACGCACAAGCTCCGACTGGACCACAGAGATTTGGATCGCAATACTAAAAGTTTGATGTTTAGCTTAGCTTTATTTTTCTTGGTTTTTCAAGCCATTTGGAAATCGTTGGACACCAGGCTTATTGATATGAAAAAATACTACTATAAATGTACCGCTAAATATTTTATGCATCCGATACAACCAGCAGCTTACAGTTACCGATTTGCAGGCGCTAGGCAGATATGACAAAGAAACTGATCCGAGTCAGAGCAAACAATAAAATAATTTTCATGAGTTAAAACTTTCCCTAAAAAGGGTATTGAAAAATAAGGACGATAACAAAAATCATCAGAAATAGAAATACCGGTTCTGGCTGTCCGCACTGAGGCTCACAATAAGTACCGCACGGATTGTTAAACTCATTTTCGGCGCAAGTACCTGAACTTTCTTCGAATTCTTTGAAATTTGAAATTTCTTGCTACGTTCGCCGAGCATGGTCACTGCCTTGGCTTATTATTTCCTAATTATTCCATGTCGATTTGTAAAGATTTGAAGCCTTTGAACTTTTTATGCGTAAACAATGGTTAATTGATAGTATGAATTTTCAAAAATTAACAGAAAAATATATAAAGAAAAATAGAAGCGCAGTTCCAGAGAAATAAGCTACCAACCATTAAATAGAATATCGTATATGGGTACGCATTCCGGATTTCCATTTATCATCTGACAATCAGTAGAATGGACACAGTTTGTTGTAGCGCAACTTGGAGGTCCGATAGTGGAGGAGATTAATAAAATTCAAAAATAAATTGACGCATTCTTTAAATTCTTATTTCGTTCTTGATAGCCTAGTGGGCGCATACTGCCGAATAGTTCTATCAAGGCTATAGTTTGATTGCATGAACGAAAAATTGGGGTATTGGACGAGTGGGGGTCGAACCCACGACCTCTGGATTACCGGTCCAGTATGCTAACCACTACACTACCGCCACCCACACCCAAATTTCGTTCTTGCTAGCGACTTATACGGCTCGCCTGCAACACACAGTGGGCGCATAGCACCACAACTGCCGGGGGTTATAAACCACAATACCAGCTAGGTGTGCATAACCGGAAAGAATTGATTAAATGAAGGCAAGACCTTCAAGGCTGGTCAGGCCAAATTTAGTTTGATTGTGACTAAAAATTGGGGTATTGGACGAGTGGGGTCGAACCCACGACCCTGGATTACCGGTCCAGTATGCTAACCACACACTACCGCCACCCACACCCAAATTTCGTTCTTGCTAGCGACTTATAGGCTCGCCTGAACACACGTGGGCGCATAGCACCAAAATGCCGGGGGGTTATAAACCACAAACCAGCTAGTGTGCATAACCGGAAAGAATTGATTAATGAAGCAGACCTCTCAAGCTGGTCAGCCAAAGTTTAGTTTGATTGCATGAACGAAAAATTGGGGTTGGCGAGTGGGGTCGAACCCACGACCTCTGGATATGCTAACCACTACACTACCGCCACCACACCCAATTTCGTTCTTGCTAGCGATTATACGGCTCGCCTCAAACACAGTGGGCGCATAGACCCACACTGCCTGGGGGTTAAAACCACAATACCAGCTAGGTGTGCATAACCGGAAAGAATTGATTAAATGAAGGCAAGACCTCTCAAGGCTGGTCAGGCCAAAGTTTAGTTTGATTGCATGAACGAAGAATTTCGTTCTTGCTAGCTTGTCGCTAGCAAGAACGAAATTTGGGTGTGGGTGGCGGTAGTGTAGTGGTTAGCATACTGGACCGGTAATCGGCTTATTGGACTTCATGGAATAAATAAAGAGAAGAGAAAACCAACATTTGTGATGTTCAAAGTTCTGCAGTTTCCCTCACATTGTGATCCACAATTGCTCCAAACTTCGTTCGTATCACATATTTTCGTTGCTTAATTTTTATGTCATTTTTACTTACTATTAGTTATGAGGGACAAATGTCAAAAAACTTAATTGATATGCAGCATATTTCTTTAATTTACGTGAGGACGAAGCGAAGTGCGTTTACACGTTTACAGTACGTTGTCAATTGTCATTATCAGATCATTGTCAATTGTCACGACATTAGAAGTTCCTACTTATTTGAAGACAATATAGCTTAGAATATAAATTACAATTTTCGCAATTTGATTTCACAACACAGCGTCCGTCACTAGTACGATAAAATCCGGTATTGCAAGTGCAAGCTGCACGAAAACATACATGAGAACAGGTCTGAAAGAAAATCTGGATTATATATAAATCGTTATTTAAAAAAAATTAAAGAAAGATCTCTGTGATGTAAGATCCAACGTAATAAAACAAAGGAACACACATAGACGAGTCCCCAACAAAAGGACCACTTCCGTGAAAACTGGCTGTACCGTACGGCGGCATGTTTTAAAAGATAAATACTATAATAATATATAATAATATAGAAACAAACTGACGTCAGTGTTGTTTAAATCGTTGCACTTTCCTTCGCAGATTGCGCCACATCTGTACCATGATTGGTGTAGTCCACATGAAGATGGATTGGCATATGAAATTGTAAAAATTCTGAATTACTCTAACAAAACGCTGTGTAAACTGAAGCGTATGTTATATTTTACGACCAACTTTCTGTACAATAACTAGCCGTTTTTGAGTTTAAACGATAATGTTCCAGTTATCCAGTATGCCATAACAGTGTGCAAACTTGTCAATTTTGTGTCTTTCCCAAGGATTTACTTGAAATGGTTTATTTTACCAACATTTACTAGTTTTTGCTCTTGTCGTAGCCTTTCTTGTTGTAGTGAACAATACAGTAGTCAACTTAGTCGTCATTGGTATGGTAGGCAAAGAGGTAGGCGTGGGCGTGGTAGCGATAGTCGTGGATACTGTAGTCGTGTTGCACTGATTGGTCGGTATGCAAGTGCCATTACTCTCCCTTGAATACCCAGAAAGGCACGCACAAGCTCCGACTGGACCACAGAGATTTGGATCGCAATACTAAAAGGTTGATGTTTAATTTATCTTTATTTTTCGTTGTTTTTTTTCCAAATCATTCGAAAATCGTTGGACACCAGTCGGCTTATTGATATGAAAAAAATACTACTATAAATGTATATCTAAATGTTTTGTGCATCAGCGATACAACAAGCAGCTTACAGTTACCGATTTGCAGGCGCTAGGCAGATATGACAAAAAAAAATCAAGTCAAACTAACAGTAAGAGCAGCTTCTTGTGTTAAACCCTAAAAAAATTGAACAATAAGATAAGGAAAAGAATAGAAATCATCAGAAATAGAAATACCGGATCTGGCTGTCCGCACTGAGGTTCACAGTACGTACCGCACGGATTGTTAAACTCATTTTCGGCGCAAGTACCTGCAATTTCTTCGAATTCTTTGAAATTTGAAATTTCTTGCTACGTTCGCCGAGCTTGGTCACTGCCTTGA
>JAANDG010001006.1:0-28084 GCA_036852015.1 Pelodera strongyloides | reverse complement strand
TCTTTCTTTTCCACTTCTATTTTCCGAAAACATAGTGGAAATCATCATCAATTTGCGTCTCGTTCAAAAAAATAATATTCCCGCCAAAATGTGGGCGGGACTTGGCAAATGTTCCAACAGCGAAAAGATTACGGTACCTTGGCAATTTGCCAGGAGGAGTTTTTGTTTCGTCTCATTTTATATCTTATGTGCTGTTATGCATTATACATACATTTTTTTTAAGTAGATGGCTTCTCATTATGGACGGACCGGTTCCTCGATTGGCGCTTCGAATGCACCACAGTACATGTTCAAGTAGGTATGCATTATAGTTTCTTCAATATAAAGGCATTAGACAATCAAGTGTGCTTGCATTGTGTAATTATTTGATAAGCAAATGCTACTACTTGGGCACCAGAAGCTCTAAAATGAAAGCTCTAAAAGCTCTGAAATGTGACGGTGCTTAGTAAGCAAGTGCCGGTTTTGTCCTTTTTTTGGCTCTGAGACGCCATAAGCCCTTTCGCATAACTGCTTATTTTATTTATTTTTGCAGTCACAAATGTTCTAGATTTCAATGGATATCACAGGCCTCCCATTGTTAAGGCGATTGCACAAATTCATGACGTCCAGGTAGTGTATTTTCTGTAATACTTCGCCCTATTTACTTATGTAGTCTTCGTGCAATCCAGTCTTCTGGATGTATTCATTCTGGATAGTGTTTATTTAAGCGTTTCCCCATCGTTCTGTGTTTCTTTATGCCAGCTGCAAGGGTTGAATTCACCAGCTTCCCTAGTAGGGTCACCATTCGATTGCCTGACAGGGAAATACTGTATTTTGCCTTGCTACTCTCGCTTTCTAATCTCTAATCTTCTCAGTGAGCAATCAACGCAGTTCTTCGGGGAGATCAAATGGTAAATATGTCCTCAAGATTTTGCATTCTCAAAGTTTTAGGTTTAATTGTGGCTACAAAAATCGCTGCAGATGCTCCCCAAGGAATGGTTTTCCAGAAGACCTGCTCGGATGGATCATTTGGGATGGTTTTATTAGGTATGTGCTGCTGTATGTTGTTATTAGGTATCTAAATCCATAGTTGCTTTTGCGTATAACTTAAGCCGAGCCGAATTTGTGCAAAATATTTATGTTAAAAGGCATTATGTTGGGCGACAATGTATTCAATTTAGGTCGCAAACAAATCCCTCTGTTGGAGACGAGTGCAATCTACATTCAACAGGTAATAAGGGCTTATTTGCTTTATAGCGTAGACGAACTTATTATATTATTATTTAAATGTAGTAGTATGTAGCTTATGATATTATGTAGGTCTAGGCTTATGTAATAACTGAGGGTCACTAGATACTCTATTGAGTGACAATAAATAAGATAAACAATAATTAAGTTGTGTAATTAAGTAGTGTTTCTTTCTATTTTCAGGTTGAAAACTCTCACTGGGATGCGGTAGGAGTCCGTTCGAGGAGCAATAATGGAGGTTTCCGAGCTGCCCAACAAACCTTGTCACTCCTGACTTGTTGTGAGCGCTTGGTGATTAAAAATTGCATTGTTTTATTAGCGATATTGTTAAGTTCGAGCCACTTGTGTTGTCCCCGCTACATCAGTATCATTTGACTATGTTATCCTGCGAATTGTTAATTTAGCAGTAGTTTTTATTTGCTAGACTCATTTATTAAATTAATTAAATAGCACCAGAATGTGCATCCGGAGCTTATTATCAGATTGCTGGTTATTACTGTTTTATCAGATTGGTCTACTACGACATTTTCCCTATGTTAATCCAGCTAGTCTCATCCTAGTAACATAACTGGTTTGTTGTTTTATTTTGTACATTTATACATCTAATCTATTTTCTATAGATTTATACTCTGACTGGGTTGCATAAGTAGGAAGAGGATTTATTTTGCCCCATTGACACTGGCAATCATTGGAATTAATGCGTTTTATTGTTCATGTTTGACATGTTATTAGATGCCTTATTTTTCTTCAGCAACGCACTAGTTACCCGGCACGAACTCCTTGTAATCTCTGCGTGTTATATTTTCTATCGTTCTATGGTTAGAGTTTATTTATCTTGCAGCTACGTACTTTTGATATTTTAGTTAGGTGTTATTTATATATCTCGTAACATGTTGTTTTATTTACTTATTCCTAGCGCCAGCCGGTACAATTAAGGCTCCTACAGAATTGATAGTTGTTACCATACGCTCCTCATTGAATATAAGTTTGTTTGGTTACTATATTTATGTTTTAGTTGTTATTATATTGTGTTAAGACTATTTACGCAAATAAACTAATTTATACCTTGTGGTTTTTATTTGGGTTTTTATGTGGTTTTAATAGGACGGAAAAGTGTGAAAAGGGTGCGAGAGGAAGGCATTGTGCATGCACGTGGTCCGTTTGCGCGCAGTGCAGCAACGCATTTGCGCGGACGCGCTCCTGCAATTCGGCGTCCGCGCAAATGCATTGCTGCGCTGCGCGTCCGAGGTTCAGAGTTTAAAACGAAATACCGGCCGGGTTTTGCTTCTGCAGCTCATGCAGCTTCGCAAACGAACATAAATTAGAATAAAAAATCGAGCTATATTCGAGTAACTTCGCATAAATACGTAAGAATTCAGTTGTCTACGATGCGTTCAAAAACCGGCCGGTATTTCGCTTTAAAAAATGTCTAAAAGAGATGATCATTGGTTAGAACCAAAAGTTAAAGCACCTTTGTAGCAATTTAGTATATAATGGGGTCCAGCCTTTTAGATAAAAGTAATTGTATGCGTAAGAAGTGATTAGCTAGCAAGAATGATGGACAAATATAGCTTCTACGCACTTGCTTGCTCAAAAATAGACGATAAACTTGCGATTTTGTGAAGGTCTTAATCTTCACTTAGAATTTGGGATTAAATTAGATCTTGATTTATCTCTTTATCTCTGCATATCTCTAGTAGCCTGTGTCTCCGGCTGTCTCTCTCTCTCTCTCTCTCTCTCTCTCTCTCTCTCTCTCTCTCTCTCTTCTCTGTTCCCTCACTATTTACCCACTCTTTCTTTCCGTATGCATCTCTATTCTTGTTTCGTTCTTTGTATCGCTATTTTGTCCCGAGTTTCATAAACTCCAAGTTTACTTGGTATGCTTTTAGAGACAACCCTCCTTCCTTTCAATATATTTCCTTCTCGTTATCCTAGCTTACTTCTCGCTTCTTACTCGCTTTGTTCTCGCTTCTTACTCGCTTACTTCTCGCCTCTAACTCGCTTGCTTCGCGCGTCTTACTAGCTTACTTCTCGCTCCCAACTCGCTTCCATCTGGCCCAGTGCAACATGGGTATATCAAGGAATTCTCTTTCGCGAAATAAAAGCCCTTCTTTCGCTGTTGTTGCTTGTTGTGGTGGCTTTTATTAAAGTTGAGCCGCTTCGTGAAGAAATAAGCAGTGGGAAACAAGCGAAAACAATCAAATTATGGGATTTTCGTATTGGGTTCCGATTTCTAGAGAAGTTAGACGATTCCACGACTTACGCTGCTCTTTTTTTCAGGTTTCCATCAGCTTTCCATTTTCTTTGATTTCGATTTTTATTATCTATTATCTATCCTTTTCTCATTCTCTATGTCTCACTTTTTCTTTCAGTTCGTTTCTTTTACTTTCACGACTAAAAATTATCCGTATGCATATTACATTCAAGTTAGTAATTAGTTAAAAAAATAGAATTCACAGTATTGATTACAGTAAAAAATAGACCCAATTCGAATCCACTTACAATTAGCACAACTTCCTCAAAATGCACTTATAACGCATACCTTTCAAAAACTGACTGTTGTACCGCTTTAGAATTAGAAATGTGCAGACATCTCCATTCCTTCTAGCGACATCGCTAAACCAAGAAAAAAGTTTGCCCTGCAAACAAGCAATTAGAATACGGTGAACCCGCCAATCCCTTTACCAATTTAGGAAAAAACTAAGCGAATCACAGGCCAATTTGCATAATTGCATCAGCTACTTGTGAGCAAAGCAAGATACGCCTTGGTTTTTAAATCGTACTGCTACAGTCTATTGTACGTGTGCTGAACAACTGCATTCCCATGTATTATATACAAATTTAGCTGCGTTTCCGTGCATCTTCGGCACAAAAAGGCACACTATTTGTATATAAAATATGATTATGCAGTTCATTAAAAAACCAGGTGCCGTATCGCTTTACAACTACTTCTCCCTGCACTTTGCGATATCCTTTGGGCTATCACTACATTCCCAACTCCTTGTGTTTCTCAAGGTGGGCCACTAGCTTTCCGAGAAGTGGGCCAAACTATGGCCCACAAGAGAAAGCCGGGCGGTAATAGTGTCCCTAATTTGGGCAATTGCCAAATCTCTAAGAGACATCGTGTTTTCCAACCCCTTTTCCTAACTGGATGGCTAACACTCTGGTTTCTGTGATTGTTCCTTCGTGATCTACACAAGTCTTCAGCCTCTGTTAGAGTTAGGCTTCACATTAGCTTTAGAATATAGCCTAACTTACTTGTTAGGCTTATTCACAGCACCTCTGGTCACTTCTCGCACCAAATATGCTGCACACCAAACATTCAGATGAAGGATAAAGGGCTTTCAATGTATGGTTAAAATTTACCGTATCTTGTAACTGCACGAGAATATTTTTTTAATGTTTCATATTATATATGCAAGTTTTGTGCAGGAATACTGACAGAATCACGCCGAATTTTTGGGATACTTGAAAACCCCATTATCGCAAGTTCTTGTTCCATTACCGGGTTCGCTACATTTGCGCACCATTGAACAGCTCGTAAGCTAAAACATGCTCCCACTCATTAATTCGCTTCATCCCATAAGTTTCTAAAACATATTCCATATCTTAACCGTATTATACAGTTTCCAGGTGGATATAATGATTCTTATAGTTTTTCTTTTTTCTGCAAAAAAAATATTACAACCAACGTAGATCTGCAGAACTCAAGGATTTCGGTCAACAGAAAAATTCGACCACTAGAATTGCCTCTTTTCCCACATCTGTTGATTTTTTTCATTCTTTTAGCCAATATTACCCTTTAAAATATCCGAGTACTGTAAAATTTAGAGTTAGACATCTTCTGATTTTGAATAATTGAATTCAACGTCGCCTTCTTTATAAACAAAGCATTTAAACAAAATAACCTCAGTTTTACTGTTCTATGGCACGCAATTTGCATGCAGTTATCCAGTCCAGGGCATGTTTCAAAACTACGTGCCATGTCGCTTTAACCACAAATGATCACTGAGATCTCAACTTTGTTAGGGAACCCCATTAGCCAAATTACGCACATGTGTCTGTGCAACATGAGACGCGCGACGCAAGGCTCGGCTTTACATGCATATTCTATGTTTTTAAAGTGTGTGTTCTTTTACTTGCGCGTGGGATGTGCAAGTGACCAAAATACGTGATGAAAGAACACTTACGAGCGTTCACACATTTGGCTCGAAAGCTAAGTTAAACACTTGTGAGAAAGGATAGATGGGGGCGTAGGTAGCTAGGGACCTAAGTTGTTGGGGTATCATAATGTTAGAACAGGGACCAATTTATCTCTCTTAATTGTCATTTACGAACGTATATTTTTGTAACACGATGTTTTACGTTCAGTCGTGTACCCATGCATGGTATTGGGAGACCATTTAATTGAGGGCACTGAGGAGTGTGATTTTTGAAATGCTTTCACAGGACACCGAAAACTCAAAAAAAAATCGGATCATACCGTAGTCACACAACAAAAAAAACTCCGATCTCCGATCATGCTCCAAGAAAACACTGATTCTGATGATCCGAGTTTTTTTCCCCAACACTATTTGGTCTAGGACCTTAAACTAAGGCCCGGATTTAACCCGTTGGAGAATACACTGTCAATCTTGCGGTTGAAGTGATACTGCTAATTACTTACATTATTATTATTCTACTTTGATTCACAAAGATTTGTTGTGCCTTGAATATTGTTTAATCTTCAAAGGTATTCAGCTTCTAATCTTCTTTTTTGTAAGGATTAGTGTGGATCATATTCATCAAAAACCCCCCTTCCTAGCATACAACCAGCTTTTTACACTATCATTATTATGACGGAACTAAAGTTGAAGACGCTTCTTTCGTTAAAAAAATCTCAAGCGTAATTTAAAAATTAAACTATATTTGTTTAAAGGGATCGGTTCACCTGAAGTAGTGTCTGTTTTTTTTTTCTTTTTTTTCTGTAAGGGATAGTAAAAAAATAGGACACTACTTTTTGTAATCCAAATTTTTATTATCCCTGATAGAAAATAAAGAAACAAAAAAACAGACACAATTTCAGGTGAACCGTTCCCTTTAAACAAGGAGTTGCCCGTCTTTTCACAGTTACTAGTTATTAGCACAGGTTTCAAACAATCGTTTTCACTTTCTGGTAGGTTTATTTTATAGTTTCACATAGTACACATTACTTTTGAGCGCAACTCTTTTTATCAGCCGGAGTCTATAATAAACTTGTACATTGCTATTTGAACCAGTACACTAATTCAAATTTCCTCTCCTACTTATTGAATCACTAACATTACGACGAATCGGGAGCAAAAAATGTATTGACACTAGGAATACTAAAGATGTCTAAATTATCGGTATTAATTATTAATAAAGATTCTAAAGAGCGTTCCGAGTTTCAAAGAACTTTGACCCATTCTATGCAATATTAACGATTAAAGCGAAATACCGGCCGGTTTTTGAAACACATCGAGTACACCAGCATTCTTATGCAGCGTATACAAATGAACATAAATTAGAATAAAAATCGAGCTAAATTCGAGCAGGTTTGCATAATACGTAAGAATTCAGTTATCCCCGATGAGTTTCAAAAACCGGCAGGTAGCTTTAACTCTAGGTTTCTGGCTTTCGATTTTATTTCTTTATATCAACCCCATCTCCACGTTTTTCTTCTTCTATAATATAAAAACCATTACGAATTTCTCTGTTCTGTATCTATGTGTATATCATACATCGAAACATTGTTGAAATTTGTGTCATGTGCATAATTATACCATATGACTATTCGATGCTAACTCGCGCTCAATAATTGGCACTTTGTTGCAATTTATTCCAGTTAGTTCATTAGCATATCGACAATGCCCACATTAGACACCAAAAGAGACCAGTGTTTACAGTTTATATTAGCCCGTATTCTCGCGCCACTTTGGGAAAGGCCACGCCACTTCCCCTGGGTTCGCCACCATTCCCAATCTCCTCTGGTAGGTCTACCAGATTTGAAATGGGAGAGACCTACCAGTGGTAGGCTCTGGTAGTGGTAATCTCCTCTGGTAGGCCTAATGCATGCAACAGCCCTCCCAATCCGCTACCAATTGGGAAACCGCGACACACGACGCGCCTCCTACCAGTACACCAGAATTAACGCTTTTTCTCCCGCTGGTAGGTCATTCCCTATTGGGAGGCCTACCCGTGACGCGAGAATACGGGCTATTGTGTTTGTTTTGATAGATAGATAAGGCAATTGTTCCTACATAATGAAAACAACATTCTACAAATCCTTCTTTGTCTTCCGCTTGGGTTTGTATGGGACATGGAAACTAAATAATTGCCGAAACCACAGTAAAACGGCGTTCACCAAATTGTTTTTACCGAGAAAAAAAACCATGTGGTGACTGTTTCGTGACGGAAACTTGGTCACCACATGGTCACGAAGAGGTTAACAAATGGCTGGACCACGATAAAACCAGTGAACCGTCACCTGGGATCACTTAGTTCCTATGAAAGCAAATAGGAGCTATATGATGGCGATTTTGAAGTTGCCCCGACCATTCAATTAGTAATACTAATAATACTAATAAAATAATATAATCTATAATTTTCAGAAAATGTCCATTTCCATACAGGTGGAAAAGGAGTACTCCTTATGCGGATTCTCATTATTCCCTACAGTTGTCGTGTGTACGGCGATACAAACTTTCGCAGCGGCCACGTTGGGGTAGGTTTCTTATTTATTGATGTTTATTATTTTATTGATTTTCCAGGGAGGGGATTACAAAGGTCTATGGAACATAGTGGTAAATGTGTAGCGGCATCCTCAGCATAGAATGGTAAAGAATTTTTCAAAGAATTTTATTGCTACAAACTGTTGGCTGCAAAATGCAGTCAATAGCCCGTATTCTCGCGTCACTGGTAGGCTTCCCAATTGGGAATGACCTACCAGTGGGAGAAAAAGCGCTAATTCTGGTGTACTGGTAGGAGGCGCGTCGCGTATCGCGGTTTCCCAATTGGTAGCGGATTGGGAGGGATGTTGCATGCATTAGGCCTACCAGAGGAGATTACCACTACCAGAGCCTACCACTGGTAGGGCTCTCCCATTTCCAATCTGGTAGACCTACCGGAGGAGATTGAGAATGGCCTACCAAAATGCTTTCAAAAAGTGGCGCGAGAATACGGGCTATTTAGTGAAGTGACAGAATTATGGAGTACTAGCCGGCTACGCCGCCTGCTGCGTATTTCAATACTTATGAAACGTCGTAGACGAAACTCTTTACGGATGGCATACATGAGAATATTCCAATTTAGCTGCGGCGCTCTTTTATATCCAAAGCGGAACAATTTATTCGAATTCTACTTCCGTAACGCGAGTGCTAGCGCACGCTACAGTTGCTCTTTTTAAGATACGGATTACTCGACTATTGTGTTGCCAAGTTCTTATCTGAAATATTTCAATCAATCAATAAATGATTCCAGAGTTCTGTACAAGATCTTCATCGATCCAAGCGTCGTGATCTCAATTCTATTCTATCTTCACATGTTTTGTGCGATTTTGGCAGCAATGTTCCTACTTTTCTGCGTTTTTCGACGGAAATTTGGGTCTTGTTATGAAGTGCTACTACACGCTTATCTAATCAGCATTGTGAGTGTTTATATGAATAAGCATATGCTTTACCCTTTATTTAAATAATAGTAACTAGTTTTCTTTTAATAATATTATTAGAATGCGTTTTTATACTATACTATACACACTACCTACGCCGGCGAAGAGAAAGTTACACTGGTTTGAACTTGCTGTTTGATTGTTGTGGTGCGGTAATCTGGTAATCTAGTAATGAGTCTAATTAGTCTAATGGGTCTATTGAGTCTAATGAGTCTAATGAGTCTAATGAGTCTAATGAGTCTAATGAGTCTAATGAGTCTAATGAGTCTAATGAGTCTAATGAGTCAAATGAGTCTAATGAGGCTGAGGAGCATTTTGCTGAGATTTCGATATAACACTCATATGTGAGTCTTCCACGTGCACGTGTATTAGAAGTATATTGGTGTTTATTTATATGGGAACATATGTATTAGTTAAAACAAAACGTAAATTCTAAGTTGTACTATTCTACGTGTAAACTTTAAAACTAAATTATATTAGTTAACATAAAAAGGAAATTCTAAGTTGTACTATTCTAAGTGTAAACTTTAAAAATAAATTATATTAGTTAACATTCAACACATAATAGTTTCGCAAAAAAATCTCGCCGTAAGTTGGTGCACTTCCTCATTGGGAACTAATGGGCTGCCGGTACGAAACAATCGTATTTCAGCTCCTGATGGCTCTCGCCTCACTATTCGCCGTAATGTTTCTACCGCTTTCATTTCTACAACAAGCGCATTCCTTCGACCAGGGTAAGTATTTACTTAATTTTCATAAGACTGAATAAATACGCACCACTGCGAAAAGGTGGAGCGTCGCACTTTTGGCTGTGCTCTCGCCCCCGGTGCTGCACACGAATTTCGAAAATGTGCATGAAAATCATTCCAATCAACTCTCAATATTTATAGACGAGTCCGGAACGGGTGAGACAAACTACTCCAGTTTACAATTTATGTTTTCCTTTTTTTAATTTGTCTCTTATCCTTGTCTCATTCTTTACAGTGGAGTGACAGTGTTCAAACCTTTTTTTTTAACCATTAGATTCCCTTTTTTCCAATTCTTATAATTTAGTTCCTAATGTCCCTAACTTTTTTTACTAATTTTACTAAGTTACTAATTTCCCTGTCCTTTGTTTTCAACGAATTACCAAAATTAATTATCGATTGGTCCTAAATGATTAAAATAAAATATCGATTTATTTCAGGGATGCACTACGTCGCACTGCTCGCCGCAGCCGCTTGTATGTTAGGATTCCAATTTTTCGCGAGAAATCTTGTAGAACAAATGTTACCCCACATGGAACATTCTTTTCAATAAATTGGTAATTTATTGATTTCTCTTGTTTCGCATATCTGTTATCGCATATTGATATTCGCAATTTGTCTTACTTAAATCTACGTATACTAAAGTAGCAAATAGTTTGATGTAGACTAAATAGTTTGTTGTGTAATTTACGCCATTTGTTTTTCAAATGTGTTGGATCTGTGTCTGGCGGGAATCGAACCCGTGGTTTTTGCATGCGCAGCTGTCCTTTACGACACTAGGCCACTAGGCGGCATCGCATGAAACTTTATGAAATATACTAATATACATTTCATTTGCACAGTATTATTATAATTCGGGTCCGCTTTTCCTTCGAATATATTGGCTTTAATTCTTTCATCGCAATAAATTTCAGAAATTTCTTTATTTTGAATTTATTATTTTGTTACTTATTCATTTTCGGTGGTTACTAGGTGGTAGTCACTAATTTTTTGAAATTTTTTTTGTAGTTTTTCCTCCGAGATTGCCATTGAAATATGTTTTATATTTTCATAGATAGATAGTTGAGATAACCTGAGAGGTTGTCTTCTTGTGAATGCACGCCGACGGGCGCGCGACAGATTTCCATTGGAACGCGGTACGCGAAGTTTTCCTGTTTTTGCTAGCGCGGCTCCCTTCTAGCTCACACGTGGGTGGGTTCTAGGTCGTTGCCGCATATCATTTTTGAGCCTGAACAAAGAGTATCTCCCATTTATCCTATATTTACTTACTCGTGTGTATTCTTCAGCAATCCTCAAGAATTTTTTTCTCCGGTGCTCTTTTGTTCACGTATTTCCTCTTCACAAACGTTACATGTAATGTTTTTACATAAATTTGTTTTCAATATTGTTATAAGTTGATTTATACTGGGAGGTGAAACACCAAAGCTCAGGGGCACGTTATTCTATCGAGTTTGAGTTTTCACAAAAAAAAATATAAATTTGGAAGAGTGTTATTCATTACCAGTAAAAAAAAATACAATAGGCAGAGAAAACAATCAAACCAATTAATTCAGCGCAAGTTTATCTGGAACAGTACATATTACGCATCTAATGTATCTTACGTTTACACAAAATGTATTCCACAAAAGATACTGTAGACTTCTGGATACTATAGTTACGTCTACATCCTACCTGACTTTCTGTATATCACGGCTGGCTATAGGTGACTAAATTGTTCTTGTTCTATTTGTAGCTTACATTCGCTGCAAAACAAAAGTTTACGTAAGTGTGGTACGGGCGCTCAGATTATAAAAAGTGGTCTATATACACAGTTTAGTTAGCATTGGAACTCTGAACTGTAGGTGTGGATGAATGTCAAAACTTGTTGGCAAGGCGTCTTAACATTAGCCCTAACAAGCGCAGTGAACTATGAACCATGCGTCTACATAGTGTAACACCCTTTCCCAAAGCTCGTGTGACACGAATGAGGGCTCATGGGTATTTCAAGGTATTTCAAAATTTCCCTGATTTCGCTTCAAAGAATGGAAAATCCACCGTAGCTTTGAACTTTGAAATACACGAGAATACTTACAGTAATTCAGTAGCCACGGGACCATTTTTTCAAGAGAGCACTCTATATTCTCTCCTCGTTTTTGTTCATTGCATGGTGCATTTTCCACAATGGGGTTTCCAAGTATGCCAAAAACCGTGCATTTTCCTTCCAAGTATCAATTGCAAAATAGTGTGCCAATCTACCGTAATTTTGACACATACGCACTATAGAAAATCCGCCATCAAAGCTATGTTTTAGTTGAACAATTGGTCCCGTGGCGATCGGTCGTAAAAACCGCCTGTATTCTCGTGTAGTGCCAAGATACGGTAAATTACTCGATAGTTGGAAGGAAAATCGGCCATACTTGGAAACCCCATAATGCGGATAAAGATGTTGTTAAAATTACGGAGATTGCACACGAAGCGGTTGATGGATACTTGGAAGCAAAACGCTCTTTTTGCATGCATTGAAGCCTACCAAGTTGAAACTACATACAAGCCTGTGAAGCAAAGCAAACTAAACTCGTAAGGTAAATTAGATGGAACTACTGGAAATTTATATCAACTACAAATCGTCATTTGTACACTGGTGGTAGCGACGAGAGGCATCTTGCTCCGCCCCTTTTACCGTACACCTCAACCTGAAACCATTTTGGCGCATTCTCATATAATTTTGGGGCATTTGCGATCGTAGACATATACGT
This sequence comes from Pelodera strongyloides, assembly GCA_036852015.1. NCBI lineage: Eukaryota > Metazoa > Nematoda > Chromadorea > Rhabditida > Rhabditidae > Pelodera > Pelodera strongyloides. Next base: position 15,710 of record JAANDG010001006.1, on the reverse strand, counting down.
ATGGAACGCACGGCAGCTTGCTCCGCCCCTTTATTTCTGCCACTATTTTCATATCGCACGCGCGCACCGCGGTTCGTCGCATGCTAATTTTTTGTCATCATTATCGATCGGCCGTAACCTTCGAGAACTTCGATTAATCCATCTCGTGCTTTGTTGTTGTTATTCGATGCGTTTCATGTTCTTTAATTCTCGTCTAGTTATATGTATTTCTCTGATGTTATCATACATTTTAATGTATTTTTCGTCTTTCAGTAATGCTCCGGTAGGGATCTGGTTTTGGATACTTTGGCCAGAATCAAATCCAACAAGGACACAGGTCCATTAACAGGACGCCCTTCCCACCGTTTCTTTGGTTAGTTTCCTGCTTGATTTGTTTTGCTTTGCTATTTGTTTTAGTTTACTGCGAGAATGCACCATATTATTTCACGAGTCCTTCTTTTCCTTCCTGTTCTTGCGTCTTGCAGTGTTTTTATGTGTCATACTTATTTAGAATACAATTGTCGTTACGCTTCAACTGTCCTCTGTCGGAGCCGGAGACTGAACATTGCGTGTGGGAAGGTCTAGGTCTTCGGTATGGAATGCGAATGACAAAGGCCGCCAATGGAGCTCTTTGATTAGATGTAAGACACTGCCTGTTTGCGTTTCTATTAGGTGAAGACTGTGATTAAGTTGTTATCTGTGTTTCGTTTTGCAGCATTGCAGTTTACTTCTTCCTTCGTTATATATTTAGTGGTATTTTCAGGACCGGCTGTAAACCTCGACTCCGTTCGGCTTCTGACTATTCTCGTTGAGAGTCAGGACCTGGAGCTTCATCTTAGTCCAACCGAAACATTGTTGTTCCGTGGATGCCAACCTCCCGCTGACGATTATGGTGAGTTATTTAAAAGTTTTTGTTTCCTTTGCTGTTTTCCTTTCAACAAGCGAAGCGCTGGGCCCGGCCCATCTTATCACTCCTGCTCATTGTCATAATGTCATGATCTTCATTTTTTGCGTCAATAGAGTAGTTATATTTTCTTGTTTAAGGTGCCTGCCCATTTCGTCGTGTGTCGGCTGCCCGTATTGGCTGTCCGGCCTGTGGGATGGATTAGGTCTTTCGGCACTCGTCCTTGTGTGTACCTGGGAGAAGTGCCGAAGACCGCCAATGGAGCTCTAATTCGATGTAAGTCACTGCCGGTTTATGTTACTATTAAATTTGTGGTTAAGTTGTTATCTGTGGTTTCCATTCAGCAGCATTGCGGTACAATATACAGTTACCCTTCTTTCTGATCATTCTATATATGTAGTGATATTTTCAGAGACGAATGTAATCTGCCTCCGTTCGACTTCCTTTCAACCTAGTTGTGGACCGGAGAGGAGCTTCACTTTAGTCCTCAGGACATGAGTGTTCTATGATGGACGCTGCCCTCTCACTGATGATTTTGGTGAGCTACTTAAGCGTTTTTGTTGCTTTTCTTGTTTTCCAGCTGAACTTCTTCTTGATCAAAGCATTTGAATTTGAAGTTTCAAGCACTATACTTGTTTGCTATTTGATCAAACTAATTTCTGCTTCTCATTATAGTTGTTCGCTTATGCTTGCACTTGTCATATTCTTTATTTTTATCCTTGTCTAGGCTGCCTGTCCGTGTTATCATCGTGTGCCAGCCCCCGTTAGGCGGTCTGGACTGTGGGAGGACTAGGTTCTTCCGCGCACCAACTTCTTTTTCCCTGCGAGAAGTTGTGCCTGGAGGACCGTTGTGTGACGTCTTTTGTGAAATGTGAGTCAGTGCATTATTGTTTGTACCTTCTCGTGTGATGAATTGACTCCTTCTTTTTGTTTAGTTCAACGCCTTGGGTGATAGAGTATTTATCTCGCACTTTCGCGGGCGAAAGTGCCATCCATCTCAAAAAAATTTGGGGCTGTTTTCTTCAGGCGAAGGCGGGGTACAGTGAGACCGAAAGTGCCGCGTTGTCGTGCGGGGATTTATTAAATTTAAAGATGTATTGAGCGGGATACTTTTTCATCATATTGATTCCGGTTTTTTTTGCGGCAAATTTAAATTGCCGCCCAATACACCTTTAAATTAAAAATTTTTTGCGGCAAATGTAAATTGGCGTCCAATACACCTTTAAATTAAAATAATCCTTGCACGAAACGCGGCACTTTCGGTCTTACTGTACCCCGCCTCCGCCTGAAGAAAACACCCCCAAAAAATTGTCGAGATGGATGGCACTTTCGCGTACTTTCGCCTGCGAAAGTGCGACATAAATACTCTATCAAAACTCCTAGAGTTTCGCTATTTTCTGTATGTTTTACCAATCTGAAATCTGATTGTGTGTTATTCAGGTGGCACATGTTGCCAGTTGCCTTCACGTCGTCACGCGGAGTCACGCTCTAATCGAGTCTTTTTAAACGTGATTTCAATTTTGCTGTGCTGGATAAACAAAAGTCGACTCGATCTCCACTTGTGAGTTTTTTTTTATTTATTTTGATGCTTAGTTTGCCGGTTTGTTCGAAATATAAAGTACCTTTGAATTTTGTGCGTGTCGCGTGAAATCGGTGTTTGATTTGGTTTGAGTCTTATTCTGCCTGTTTAGTTCATCGTCAGTCGAGCGGGAATGAAGTGTGGTCGCTATCTAGCTTTGCTTGGCCTCGGTGGAGACGTGATCTACTACTTATGGCGAGCTAACCACTGTACGCCACGATTGAAACTTTGCTTTTTCTTTGGTATGTTTATGAACCATTTCTTGAATTTCCGAGAACTCTCGTTCATGCATTGCAACATTTTTTTGTCGAGAAAAAAATTCTCGTTTTTGTTATGTGCAGGGTTTTCCAGTTAGCGCCTGTGATAATTTTTAAAAAGGAAGTTTTTTTCAATTCCTTGATCTTTATTATTAAATTTTGTTTCTTTGAAAAAGTCTGCCTCTGTGTTAGTTCCCTTTTTAATAAAATAATTTCTTTTGTTTCAGTGTTGGAACGATACCTGGTGACTTTCTTCATGATTCGCCGTTCACCCCCGGGACCTTCGCAGCTACAAGGAGCCTGAGGACAAGATCGTGGGCGCCGGCTGCGAGCTGATGTGCGCGCTTGCCAACGTCAACATCTAGGCTGTCCTCAGTCCTGCCGCCGCTCAACGCGCCAACCCATATTTGCCAGGCACGTTGTTTTTGTTTTCGTACACTTTAAATTTTGGGTTTCTTTTAGTTTGTGATGGTCGTCACTGGTGTTGCATGCAAACTGCAAACGGCTTTGTACAGTTGATCAAAACAGGGTGTACCACTACCATTACTCAATACTGATTTACTGAAGATGTTTCATGCTGACTTCTGTCCGTTTTTGTCACATCATTTCCCCTGGTGTCAAATTTTATATTTTTCGTGTTGCTTGTTTCAGAATTAACCAATGTTTTCATGTTCAGGTGTTTTGCTCTTCGTCGTAGTCCTGCCACTGCCATCCACTTCAAGCCAGACTTTTGCCTGAACCGGATCATGGACGACCTTCGCCTCGTCAGGCAACTTCTCGTGAATCGAGTTCCAGGTTCCAGGATTCCGGGGGTATCGAATGAAGTCATGAAGATATTAAATGTATGTTTTATCTTTTCGGTTTCCTTTACTGTTACCGTGGGTCAACCTTGTGTAAATATATATGGTTTTGTTAGTTTTGAGCGGTTACGTAACCATAATGTTTCACTTCAATTAAATTTGAAAATGTGGAGTCGCCGCGGTAGTTCTTTGACACATTCAGAGGCCATATTCACCACTCAATTCCCCGTCTTTTTCTCTGCTTGTCTCACCTTCTCGCATCATAATGCTATTTTCTGTCCCCATCCCCAGAGACTATTTCCCCGAGGGAATCAGAGACGGAGTGGTGAATATGGCGTCAGCTCTTGGTTGATGCTTTGTGCGTTTTGGCCCAGTAATTTTATGTCCAGCTGAGAACACGGCAAAGCCCGCAATCTATTGTTTGATTTGAAAAGATAACCTATTGGAATGTGTGCTAAATCGTTTTATCCCTAGCAGTACGCAGTACTGCAGTACTTAAATGTCAGACGGGCAATTCCGTTTTATAGGCCTTCACTCTGTGATGTGGCTTTGAGCACTACTGGACATAGTGGTTTTCACTTTCCGGCAGATCTGACCCAACCCCAGCCAATGTACAATGGTCTCGTGTCGTAATTAGGTATAGAGATGAAAAAAAATAAAAATAAAAAATAAAAAAGATCGATCAGAAAGAAGTTCGCCAACTAGGGCCTCCAACGTTGAACTGAACTGAAATTGAAAATTAATTCAAGTTGAGTAGTTGGATTGTCAGATTGAAATATGACTTGCAATTTGTAATTAAGAAATGTTGGAGGCCCGAATTGAAAAAAAAAATAATAAAGAAAATAGAGAACAGAGCAAAAAAAAAAGAAAGCTCTTGAATTTGAAAACTGATCGAGCAAAAAATGAGGATGAAGCTCTTGGATGGTGTTTGTTTAAGAAAAGATCCGAATGGACACACTTTTGTTGTATATTTTTTGACCGTAGTTGTTAGTTATGCTATTTGCAGTTTGTAAATTTGTAACTCGTTTGCTTGTTTTGATTGTTTAGATATGAATATATGAATTGTAAGTAAGCTAGTTTAACCTTAAGCCTATTAGCGGAGTAGTCCGAGTAGTATCTATTACTTTCATTATTGTGAAATATAGTAGTCAGCCAGATTTTTATTAGTGAGAGTTGAGAATTTAATGTTGTGTCGGTTTTGCTTAGCTGCGTGCTCTTATCCACTTGGTGTTTTAACGCTGGTCTTTGACTGCAAGGTCGGGGTTAGAGCGCCTGTGGTGCTAATTAATACCCAGCTTTTAAGGGTACGCTATTTTGAATGCGCTCGTTTTTCTGACAGGATCGACGCGCTTTGAGAACCCTAACTCAACAAAGTACTGTTGCATACGCGGGACGAAACTTCCTGCTGTTTTGTTAATTGCGGTCGAGATCTATCTTCATCTCTCTAAGTCTCTATCTTTTCTTCTCTCACTCTCTCTCCTTTCTTCTTTCTGGGCCTGGGACGTGATGCAAACTTATGGCATCCTCTCGTTGTCGAAGCCCCGGACGTTTAATCAGGTTTGTTATTTTCTTGTTTATTTCCTAGCGCCTTAGTCATCCTGTGTTGGACTTGGTCATTGTGTTGTTAGAGTTTAGAGTTGTATGCAGCATCCTATCGTATTATGCTTAATTTATGACTTTCAATTTCAGTGAAAAACCTGCTGCTTCGCCCGCCCGCCTGTCCTACCCAATGGTTTCCCCGTCGTCGTGTCTCCCTGATATGGATACTAGTCTCGCTCAGCTCAACTCGGCTGTCGAGTTTTAAAGGTATGGTTTCGTTCGTTTTTAGTTTTATCATTCTTCATTCTCCTTTCCTCCCCTTGCTTCTTTGCTATCTTCGGTCTGCGGGTTATACGGTAGGGCGTGTGTACTTGAATCACCGGGGTTTGGCTTCTTCTATGTCCCCAAGTACCAAGTAATTTATTTTCAGGTTTTTGTGTCCGCGCCAATTTTGGATCCGTTATCGTCTTCTTACGTGGTGGACTTCGTACTTCTGCTTCCCGCTAGCGATGATCTCGTCTGTAACTCCTTGGTTCCCTGTTTCTGCGGTATGTTTTTAGACTTTTGTTTCTTGGCGAGTCGTATGTGTCAGTAGACAAGTGCTTGCTCTGATTTCTGATTTGTGTGGAATTTATGTTTCCCGCGTTTCAGTTTTTCTTTTATATTTGTTCAGTTTAGGTGTGCTCACTAGCGTCGTGCTGCTCAACGTTGTCAACCTCCTGGGAGAGTTTGTGGCTGGATTCGATTGGTCGACATGCAACAACCCGGTGCCCACACAATTTGGTGTTGCTAAGATGCTAAGGTATTTTGGCTTACGTTATTTTTCAGTTTGAGGCCATCCGTTTTTAGTTTGTTTTCCGTTTGGTTTGGCTGTGTTCAAGTGCCAGACTCGCTGCATGTGCATAATGTTTCGTAAACAGAACTTATTTGATTATCTTTTAGTTTAACATTGTCTTCTCCTTCTCCTGGACCCCTTGCCTGAAACATCAACTTGTCGGACCACCCCACGTCACGCTGAGTTGTGCCCCCCTCGTGTGGTCCGCTTCATTTGGTGAAAATCGACTGGATATTACTTTTTAAGGTATTTCATTTTACCGCTTTTCTCTCGCTTGTCACTGCTATGTGGAAAGTAGTGCTCTGTTTCAGGTACTTGTATCAAAATCCTGGGATGTTTTCTGTACGATGTGCTTCTTGTCTAGAAGTCATTCGTTACTTTTTGATGCAGAGCAGAATTTTTTTTAACTAAATCCTCGTTTCTAGAGCGCTACAAGGAGTGTGTTAGTGTTTGGGTGATTTGGGATTTTCACACCTTCGACTCACTTTGCTCCGCCATGGGTGTCATGACCCCATGGCATTGAGTGAGATGCTCATCATGGTCTTGGACGTCGCCAGCGGGAGCAATCTCGAGCTCCTTGTCGAGGAGTAGGAGTGAACAATTTGGATTGTACGTTTTGTGTATTTATCTTTTTTTTCTCTTTGGATTGTACCATAATTGTAATAGTTTTCTTAAAATAAATTTTATGGCGGAGGCCAACTATGGGGTGGTTCGTGTTTTCTACCGTATGTCAATAATGAGTAATCCAAACCCTCGTAGTTAAAATAGCACTTCGGATGGACGTTATTTTTTATTTATTTTACTTTACTAGTGACGCATTCAAGCTCTAGCTTTAATTTTCCGTTTCAGGATATTGCTGGTGGATTTCACGCTACGCTATGTTTCGAACTTCTTCTCTGTCATGGAACACGATCACGTCAACGAGGCCTATTTGATGTTGTCAACTACGGGCAAGCTGTCACCCTCCACGCTACTTCGCCATACCTTCCATTGTGCACCAGCAACAACCAACAACTACTAATCATAAAGTGAGTTTTATTTTAGCTCGTGCTAGTCTAGTTTAGGAAGACATTTAGAATTGTGTGCCTAATGCAGCGTGTGTTATACTTTTCGAACCTAATCATTGATATTTAGTGGTCTACAAGCACGTCAACAAGGCCGACGTCGATGTTGTCAATGTCAATGCGAGTAGCTGTCATCGCCATTCATACCACCCACGCCTTCCAGCCCAGCGTGCACCACCGATTATTGCTGCTGATTATAACGTGAGTTTTTTTGTGTAGGATTGGGAGCATGATCTTTCCTGTTATACAGAGGGTTAAGAAGGCTTATTGTGAACACTGTGACGAATTTCCAACGTATGTTATTGTTTTGAAACTAAAGTTATTCATATTTAGTTTGGGAAAATCGACCAGGAGCATGCGTTGGAGGCTAGCCACTTGCTCTGTCAGGACCTAGGGATGGATACCCGAGCCTAGCTTCACATCGTGGCGATTGGGATCTTATGATAGCGGTATGTTTCGCTATTCCTTTTCTTAAAGTTTCATGGAAAGTTATACACAGTAACGCCTCATACAGATGTGTTTGCCTATTTGCGATTGGCGATTGGAAAGTTGAGTCGGTTTCCTGGACAATTAGGCCTTTAGCGAAACATTCTTATTTTTTGCGGGTGATTTTCATTCAAACCGCGCTCCTTTTATAGGTTCACTTACCGTTTCCTGCTGGCGCCGGTAACCACATGGTCTCATCTGCCGTCTATGCCACCCGACGCCTTTTTGCAGTATGGGTCTGGCCACGCCCTCCTTAGGTTCAGAAAAAAAGATGAGGTTTCCCCAGAAAGAAGGGGATTCCAAAAAAAGAAGAGAAAAGCAATGGGAATGGTTCCTCAAAGTGAAGAGGTTCAGCTCAAAGGGTCCTCAATATTTTGTAGTTAGTTGGTTTTGAGAACAAAATGAAAGAAATTGAAATATTGGAGGCCCGAGAAGAAAACTAATCCGAGCAAAAAATCCAAAGCTCTTTGTTAAAGAAGATATTGTACTTTATGAAAAGATCCAAAGGGACAGCTTTAAGTGCTTTTTGTTTATTGTTGATTCGTGTATTGTTTGGCAGTACCTTCCATAGTAGCGTAATGTAAACTTTGTTTTTAGACCTAATATCCTAAATGGGTTAACTGCCTTTTCAGTCGTTTTAGTTTACCGTTTTGGCGTTTTTAAGTTGGTTAATTTATTGATCACTGTTTTACAACTTACAACTCGATAAGGAGGTATTAGTGAACCGGAGTTAGCCTGGTAAACCTTCATAGAAAGTTCTAGTTATTTTCTGCTATGGAAGGGAAATGTGCATTTGTGCGTGCGTTCTGACGTGTATATCCGCGGCAGTTGTGTTTTATCCAATTGATAGGTTTGAGTAGAGTTAAAATTCTGCTGATATTTTATATCCTGACTGAATTGATGTGGCTGAACTCCCTATTGATGCTCTGAGGTGAGCAGCGCTCTAGGAGGTGCGCCATCTCGTTTGATTGCAGACCCGGTGCCAGCGCGCAATTCGTTGATTAGTTGACGTCGCTTAACACGCGGGTGAATTTTCCTGCTGGACTAAGTTATAATTGTTATTGTTATGACGGGGTCCTTGTTTATCTCCCTTTATTCCGTACGCTCTCGTTCTTTCTCGTTTTCGCTTGTCCTCTTCTTGTCCTGTTCTGGGTTCCCTCTCTCTTTTTGTCCTCCTGTTTTCCCTCTTCTTTCTCCTCTTCTCTCCTTTTTATCGTCTCTCTCCCTTTCTTTCTCTCTCTCCCTCTCTCCCTCTCTCTCTCTCTCTCTCTCTCTCTCTCTCTCTCTCTCTCTTTCTCTCTCTCTCTCTTAGGGCTCTATGTAGGCAACCAGTCATTAAAAGGTACGTTTTTACCCTTTTTTTATTTTGGCGCTTTATATGTTATGCCTACAGTACCCTTGCTGATGGCGAGCTAAATGTACACTAGTTACTGATACATGTTTAGGTCGAAGGAGACAAATGTCTACAGTTGCACTAGGACGTTGGTTGATGTCTACCCGCCTTGATGTGGCACACACTCACACTCGACATACCATTGACATCGACTGCAGTTTGTTGTATTTGAGACCTACGGTATGTTTTGTTCTCTGTTCCTGTACCTCTTTTACTATGGGTACGGATACTCCTCTCTTGGGTTTTTCTTACCCGTAACCCGTGTGATTGTAAATTATTCTAGAGTTGACTTCTTTTACTTTTATAAAATTTCAGCCATATGTTGTGCTCGCGGACTTTGGCTCCTTCCCGAATGTGGACCTTTGGAAAATTTGCCGCTGTCTTCTGGCGGCTAGTTCGATCTCTATGTCTTCTACAACGATGCTGCCCCTCATCTCTACGTTCTCTAAGGTATCTTTTGTTTTCTTCGCTTCCATCGGTCTTTTCTTTTTCTGTAAACCCAGTTTAGCTACTCGCTCGCTCGGTCTCATATGTCTTGCTACTTGCTAAACAAGCAACTTCTTTTACATATGTCTTGCGGAACCGGTGTCCGATTTATGGGAAAGTGGCAAGTTTTCACCTTACCATGTCTGTTTTAGGACTCCTCTCTGATGACGGCTGATATGGTTTGTCTTGGCGGATGGAACCAGCCGAAATAAGTCCTCTGTCGCTCTTCGTGATTGTAGAAGAATGTCATAGTCTTCGAGAACGGCGCCCAGCACATTTAAGAAGTCTTGGTACCCATGAGCTCTTGAGCAACGGTATGTAACTTTTTTTTCTTTTCTGCTTTGTGCATTAGAAAGATTAGATAAATTTGACGGTTTGATTCAGTTATGTGGTGTCGTATGCAATTACGTATTGTGTGGTTAGTCTCTTTTGTTTGTAGTTTGTACACTGTAGTTTGTAATTTTAGCTCTGGCCGTTTCCATTCATCGCCCGATTACTACCCGGAAGTCCGGAATTTGGATGGTTATGTGGTTGTGGGACGCAACACTGTGATCTGAGGAACCTCGTTCATGTCGTCGTCGTCATGTTCAATCGAGTGTAACCGTAACCGCCTTCCCTTCACCTACGGAGTTGTATTGAGTGAGGTATGTATTCCGCCGCCCGCTACGTTAAGCAGAAAATTCGTAGTGTAGACCATTTTCTGTGTTTTAAAGCTAATATGTAGGCGCTCAAATCGTAAAACAAACGCGAAAGTAGAGTTTCCACATCAGACGTGAACTTAAATACATTTAACTGCGTAACTTTAGACAACTTTTGCATTTATGCTGAAGTTTTTCGAGAATTTTATTTTATTTTTCATAACAATTGTGATGCAGTGTTCGTGCAAAAATGCGGTAGTATTGACAAAAATGTGTCAGTAAAAATAAGTCCTTTCGGCTTCTCTCACTCTGCGTTGAAACGAAAAAACAAGTTACATACTGTAAGTTACTCCAGGTTTACGGTAACGGGTCTTTTTCAATGTCCTCAGCAGCGAAGAGGTCCTCGTCGACGTCGCCGTCGGGAAAGCTGAGGACATTGAAAAAGAGCCGTTACCCTAGCCCTGGATTAAAGGACAGTATGTAACTTGTTTTATCGTTTGAATAGTTTCAAATTTTGTTTTGGTGGCATTTGGTGCACTTTTCACTAGATGCATTTGACGGTTTTGTGCAGGTATGTAGTGCACATTTAGGGGGCTTTATTTGTACACTTTGTCAATTTTCAAATTTTAGATCCGTCCCTAACCCTGTGCAGCTTCAGCTTGTCGAGGTCCTGGTGACTACGACAGTTTTGTGAGATCCACCCTCTCCCCCTGTATTGTGGCCGTTCTCCTCCTTTCACGTCCGTTCGAGTTCACCCTAATCGCCTGCACCTACACGTTTGTATTGTGGTATCTGGTATGTTTTTCAGCGTTTGCTGCTCAGCAACGTCGTACTCTACTAGTATCGATTAGATTATTGGGTTCATGTCCATGTGCATGGTTTAGGGGATAACGTCCGTTTGTGTTGGAATCTGAGTCCGATATTTTTCACCTGTCTTATCTTTTTGGTTTTAGGAACTTCAGCAGCAAGTCCATCTCACTCGCACACACACTCCTGGCTCCCGAAGAGCCTGCTCGTCGCCATTGTTCTTAAGAAGCTGACGACGTTGGAGATGACTGACTCCATTGAAAAGACCCGTTACCATTAAGGTGTGTAATGTTTTTAGTTTTGGTGCGTTATTCACTTGATATATGTGCCGGCTATGTACAATGATGCACTCCCACAAACTGCGCTACACAGCTTTATTTGCGCATTTAATGGCAGAAGTAGCAGGTCATAAACCTCGCCGGTGAGTCCAGAGGTGGTTCGCGAAACTATGGCCGTTTCTGATAAATTTCTCGCACCACCGCCGAACTTCGCATGTCTAATATTCTAATCGGGAGGTGGTTTAGCCATGAACCCTCCTAATTTATGCAATATCCTAATTCCGGTGGTGGTTCGCCGGTGAGCTCACCGGCTGGCTTAGGCTATGAAGTAGGTCGCTTTAAAGGGACATGCCCATCAAAATAAACCTATATTTACGATACGTTCATAATGACTATCAAGCATTTTTATTACAATATATACAAACTAAATTTCACCATTATTCGCCCTGGAAAACTTTTTTCCAATGCGCTCAACGCATATGTATACCATAAAACTGCAGATTTCAAAGCTATATATGCAAATTTTAATCGCATTATAATTTCACGATAAATCTGCATAGACGACAAGGATATTTGCGGCTTTACGGTATACATTTAAGCTGAGCGCATCGTAAAAAAGTTTTCCATGGCAAATAAATGTGAAATTTAGTTTGCATATATTGTAATAAAAATGCTTGATAGTCATTATGAACGTATCGTAAATATAGGTTTACTTTGATGGGCCTGTCCCTTTAAGTCACGCGCGTTAGTTTCTACACTTTCTTAATTTTTATATTTTAGACCCGTCCCGAATCCTATGCAGCTACTGCCTGTCGCAGGCCTGTTCACCTTCACCCCAACTTGGCCCGAGTTTCTCTCAATTTTTGATTTTTTAGGAGAGGAGCTTTATCAACGATGACTGGCCACTCACTCTGTCCCTCTAACACATTTCTGTCTACCTCCCGAAGAGGCCATGATGCTGGCAAAGTTCCATGTAACTTGTGACTTCTACCCTCGAGTTACTTGAGGTGTGTATGTAACCTTTTTTCTTTCAAGTTTTGTATGTGTTAATCACTAGACACTCTCGGTTTGATGCATCGAAGAAGTTGTGTTTGTGAAATGTGCCGCAAGTCCAAGGTTTGCACGCTTTCTCATTCAAATTTTAAAGGATGAGCCCTTTCGAATTCCTGTTCTGAGGCCGTATTCACCAAAATACAGGGAGTTGAGGGAGCCCTCATTAGGTACACGAGAGCTCTGAATCTCTTCTGCTCTCGCACTCTCTGCACACTCTTTCGCTCCCTGGGGCCTGGGGATGCCAGGGAGGGCTCCCTGCATGCAGGTGAATACGGCCTCACTCAGTTCCGTATTTTATTTAGTGGTGGATTACGGTACAATGTTTTGTGGGGAAACGCATTGATCTCGTTTTTTCTTCTCTTCCAGCCTTCTTAGGTTTTTATTTAGGAACTTTGTGTTCTCCTCTCACTCGTGTGTATCTGCATCCGAAGCGAAGAACGTTCTCATCGCCCTCGCTCTCGAGGTGGCTGGTTGAGGTCGTTGGGGTTTGATTGGAGAAGACGCTACATTGATAAGGTACGTAACAGTAACAATGCATCTAGTTTTCTCATTACACGTACTTTTGGCGTGTTATTCTCTTATTCACTAGACACATGTGCCGGATATTGGGGTTTCCATGTTTGCGATTGCGAACCGCGCGAGTGAAAATGACAAATAGCTGTGCATGTTCGGGCCAATGTAAATGGCATGGTCCCGCAGCCATTTTACATCGGCTCAAATTCTGCATCAATGCTAAATGAAACAGGCGCTGTGCAGCCTTCAATATTAGTAAGAATCTAGTTCAAATTGCAGTGTCAGTGTCTCGTACACTTTCGCTGAAGGTCTATGTCAAGTCCGTTATTCGCATAGGTTACTGTATGCAAGTGACATGCATATAAAATGTTTTGAACATGTCCATACTCGCGAATGACGCGAATCGAAGAATGAAAATGTAAAATCATTCTCCATCAAGGAACACGGGGCTAAAAACACGATGTTTCACATTTTCAAAATGGTTCCGGTTCCGGAGAAAGACCTGTCAAAAGGTCTATCCGGAGATGGCCGGTATTGATAAGATATGTTTCATAAAATTACACACAAGTTGTAATGATTTCCGGACTGGAACCCCCATAATTCAACCGATACAGTTGTGCAATGTGAAATGACTCCGTTCATGAATCCGGAGCTTTTTCCGAGAAACTTTGCCTTTTTCTACCTATTTCCCGAGTATTCTCCGGCAAGATTCTCGGGCCGAGCTCGGGACCAGTCAGTTTGTCCGTTTCCGAGCTTTTCCGGCAAATTTTCGTACTTCGAGCTCGGGCCGAAAACCTAGTTGGAAACGAGTGAAAAACTAGCTGGTTTTTCTGAGCCTGAGCTCGGCTGAGAAACTCAAACTTCCCGAGATCTTGTCGGAGAATACTCGGGAAATAGGCGGAAAACGCTCGAGTTTCTCGGAAAAAGCTCGGGATTCATTAACGGAGAGAATGGCCAACCTTAAATCACGCGTTCTTTTTTCTACACTTTTCTAATCTTCCAATTGTCCGTCTCTGATGAAGTCTGTCGACGGCCTGCTTACAGTAGCGGAATGTTTGCCATGGAGTCTGCCTGTCCCGTCTGCCTCGTTTAGGTCGGCACTCTCAACTCTACCGCCAATTCCTGCGGCTTCACACTTTACGACAACGTTTTATTGAGGTATGTGTTATTCTGTTAGTTGCTAGACACATATGCCAGATATTGGGGTAATGGTTTTTGCACTTTGCACTTTCACACTGTTTTCACATGTTTCATGGGGAAACCATAAAGCGGTTCCTGTTCCTCTTCCGTGTTCCGTATTTTGTCTTTTCTGAACTTTCTTCTTTTAGGAACGTCAGCTTCAAGGTTCTATTCGGTGTTCTTGGGCTTGGGGATGTCGTTCAGTGCTTCGTCCGCTTCTTCTCACTCCTCCTAGCTCCTAGCTGACTGCCTCTCCCGACGAAGAGAAGAGCCGTCGTCCTTGAGAAAACAGATACTTGTCACGAAAAGATGTGTTGCAGTATGCTTGAGAAAAGGCGATTAGTTATTTTTTACCCTACTGAGAAACGTCACTGCCTCGCAAACGCCTAACCGCTTTACGAGTTGCCGCGGAGCATTGTCAAGGCAAAAGCTCGGCAAATCGCTCCCTAGCTTTTTGTGTGAATAAGCCTTGCAATAAAGCCCACATGAGAGGAATTGAACCGTGACCACCCATATGTAGTCAGCGCCTTAATGTTAGACCACTGGGCCATAACGCACTTGTGAGGATAGGACGGAAAGACGGAGAAGTCTCTCCGCTGGGAGTCACCCTGACATCTCCTAGGCGTTGTCAAGTCTGTTTTACCTTGACATTATTGAGGCAAATCATACTCGGCTTTTTCTAGGCAATTTTCCTCGGTATTATCAAAGCAAATCGTGAAAACCTCGGTGTTTGTGAGGCAATTTTATTTTTAGTGGCGGGCGTTAGTGACAAGCCAACGTTCCTTATGTTGTGTATCTTTTAAAGTATCTCTGCGGTGTTTGAGAATATATTTCATATTTGTGCATTCCAAAATTCCAATCCACGTTACCAGTTTTTTAAACTTTGTTTTGGGTATCTGATTGAATTTGCTTCTTAGTTCTTGCACACAGATTGTTTTCTTTTTCAGGATACCCTGGGATACTTACACACGGTCAGCCTCAGCCAGCGACGCTCACGCTAGCTCCACTGGGAGATTGCGTTTCCACAGATTTGAGGTTTGTTTCTTTAAAATGAATACACACTTCGTGCTGGTAGAATTGAAGAACACTACCCCCTGGATTGAAGAACACTACCACTTTTTGAAAAATATTACCCCATACAAAATAATACCCCCATTTTACAAAATACTACCCCCATATTACAAAATACTACCCCCCCCCTTGTCTTTACAAAATACTACCCCTTTCTAGTGGGGTAGTGATATTCAATTGGTGGGGTAGTCATATTCAATGGTGGGGTAGCCATATTCAATTGGTAGGGGTAGTATTTTGTAGTTGTAATTGTTCCCACGGGGTAATTAAAGCCAATGGGTGGGGGTAATATTTTGTAAGAAGGTGGTAGTATTTTCACATGGGGGGGGGGGGGTAACGTAATTCAAGATTACCTAGGGTTTGAAGATCGCTACCCCGTCATTGAAGAACACCCCTCTATAGAAGAAGACTACCCCACCATTGAAGAACACCACCCCTTTCTTACAATTTACTACCCCCTTGACTGGGGTGATAACATGTCAAAAGGGGTATTGTTCTTCAATGATGGGGTAGTACTTTGCATGTTAAAAAATGCTACCCCCATATATTTGGGGTAGTATATTTCAAATTTGGGTAGTATTCTTCAGTAGGGTAGTATTCTTCAATTTTACCCTTCGTGCTTAACATTACTGTACAACCAACGAAACTAATTTAGTTCCTTTATTTAATAAGATCACTTTCTCATTTTATGGGTTTATCTTACTTTTCCTTACATGTTAGATTGTGTTTGCTAAATGTGAATTTTTCAGGGTGTTAATTTCTCTGTGTGGTGTACGCCCCTGTGCACTTTGGAAATGGAGAACTATGTACCGCGCTCAAATTTGAAGACTCGCTGAACTTTTCGGGCTT
>JAANDG010001005.1:0-28193 GCA_036852015.1 Pelodera strongyloides | reverse complement strand
TTAAAGGGATCAGCTCACCTCAAATAGTGTTTGTTTTTTATGTTTCTTTATTCCTATAAGGGATAATAAAATTTTGGAATAGGAAAAGTTGTATTTTATTTCAATACTCGCGGAGATATTGGGTGATAAACAGGCGGATCGATTTTTCCGAAATGATAAAGTGTAATTGTCCTATACAACAGCAAGGTACCGTGACGGGAGTCTCGAAGCGAAATTAAAGCAATTGGGCAATTAGCCAAAGCGACAAACTACAAATCATAATTAATTAACAGACCATGATAAAATATAGACCGGGAGGTCATTTTTTATCATTTGACATATTAAATATTCTGTATTTTGACAAACATACTGTATGTTTATGAGCTGAATAGTGCAACTTTCTTTCCAGATGTCTCGCAACGAAGGTGACTCCTTGCAAGGTGTTATGCCTATTGAAATGGAGACGCCAGAGGACGAAGAAATGGAAAAATTATACCTCTCGCGTGGATACGATTATCAAAAAGAAAGCCAACTGGCAGATAAAAGGTGAATAATTATAGAAGAGTCCCCAATAAGCTCTGCAGAATGTTAGACAGCGGACAGACTAGACTATACTAATATCACTTTAAAGTTCTCCGTCAGCAATGCCCTTAATTTCAGGTTCAACCCGATTCTGGGAATGCTCCATGAAGACAGGCTTCAATCTACCTTTTGGTGTAGCTGCGATCACTGTATCGTCCTCTGTCAACCAAGGGAGTGTTTCTGCTGCTGTGAGTACCGCAGCGCAAAACACGAGCTCATCCCACAATTTGATGCATCATGGGAAGAGGGAGGAAAATGCATGGCTTCTATGAAAGTGATTGATTGGGCAATGGAAGAAAAGGTAATTGATTCGCTACGTAATTTCAGCTACTGACAATAACTATGGTTATTACAATGTATTAGTTTAGAATTCAAAATATCACACTTATGTACTCTCCTTTAGGCAGTGGAATTTGACGTTGAGCAGTTGAACAATAGTAAAAAGAACAAGCTCAAAGGAATCGATAATAACAGGTATCCATCAATGAAAATACATTTATTTACATAATTAAAAATAGTATTAACACTTCGCGAAATTCGCGTAGAACGATGAATCCTGATGTATCCACCGGCATCAACAGGGCAGCACGAGCGATCTGGAAAAGTGAAAACTTAAATAATACATAAACTATTTCCAGAGCCAACCGTCATATCTGCTACAAACGGATCACCTTCGTCATATGGGGACGAAGAAAAATGAATGAACGTATCATATTGCCTTCATGTATAATAGCTCGCGTTCTGAAAGCTTATCCCCCTAATGAGGGGCACCGAATTGGCTTCACTGAAGCTAGAGAGTTTATGATATAGGAATAGGATGATATATATATGAGGTTGTTGAATTCTGGAAGTTTTCACTTATATTTCTGGCATATGTTTTGTTCTCGTGAGCTAAATTTATTAAATATGTCGTCGTTTGTGTTGCTGTTATCGTTATTTGATGGTTGTCGAGTTGTATTTTAATTCTAAATGCTTAATAAAAGGTTGAATCAGCACTCAGCACAATTGTTATACAAAGGAAAATTTGTCGAGTGATGATACACGCGGTGATGAAACCGGGCATTGCCTAGTGAGAAATGAGAAAAAAATATTGTTCAGCATGAACTGAGGTATAAGGTATAATAATACATAATAGTTTTTCATTCAGGAGCTTGCTACATAATCAAATATAATCAAACTGAAGTTGAATAATATTCAGATGACATTTTTCTGCATAAAGATAAAATGTGGAAGAACGGGCAAGGGTAGAAGTATAACGATACCGAAGGTCCTTGCTAGTAGACGAGAAGAGCTCGCGAAACATCTCGTAGAAAGCTGTCAACACTTGAAGAGTGATATCTTGTCAGGAATCTCAGCGGGGAAAAGATTGTGTACTATTCACGCACCAGGCTACAGTGAAGCCAAGATCTTTAAGGTGAGTGTGAGCTATACATTATGGCTCGACTTATTTTGAATGGGAAATAACAGAAAAGAGACAAATCACTCAGAGCACTACATTCTGTGCAGTCTACACACTACAAGAATATGAAGAAACACAACAGTGTTGGAGTGTTCCGAATGTAACTATAGACTGTGTGTAATGTTAGTATATAATACCACTAAAATCTGCTAAGGCAAGATATTCAGAGGCAGAAAGCTGAAAAGGATAAAGCCGAAAAGGATGCACAGGAAAAAGAAACACTAGCTCGCAAGGAAAACCAGATAATGGTGAGTATTACTTATTACGCAATCAAACCGACTATGGATGGACACTGAAAATAGCCTCTTCGTCTCTGAATACAACAGTATTGATAAATATATAGAAAAATGTACATAAATTAGAATAGTTCCCTAATGAAATTCAAAAGGATTGATTATTCCGTTTATGAGAAGCATATTGAGTATGAGCGTTTATTTCGATTAACAAAATTGAACGCAGATTAATTTAGTTATTTTATTTCCAACCATGTATTACAAAACCGACTCAATTTCGCTTAGGAAAGAATATTTGGAGCCAGAGACAAGAATTCGAATGCGAACATGATGCTTGGACAGAAAAATACTGATAGCGCAGCGACTATGAACCAGTATTCAGACGTGGATGTGGATGAATACGACTGCTTAGACATAGTGAGGGTATGAGAATAATTACGCTAAAACATACCCTTATGTATACGCTAGTAGTTCTACAAAACTGTAGCTTATTGCATGCTACATAACATCTTTGAATACGTTCATTTCAATGGGAATGTAAGTGGACGACCGACGACCTAGTACATGCAACATAACATAAAATGTACTGCAAAACTTGCTGCTCTTTAGGACCCTCCAGCTAAATCGGATGAGCTATACAACACAGAATACGAGAGCACCGAAGACGAGGACTATACGGGTCATGTAGATTTCGAATCAACACGTTATATTGTGACAGGAGAAATGCTCCAGAAATTTGCTACTACGCTTCTCACTTTTTCCTGTGCGTGTGCAAGGTCTAATATTATTTGCACTGGACAGAAATCTTCTATTGCAGCCATAATTAAGTTGGAATGCAAGGATTGTGGAAAGAAGACATCGTGGAACAGTCAGGAGCAGCTATTCGCCGGCAGTCGACAGAAGAAACTGAATTGCGACCTTCCGATTGCAGCAAGTGTTACTGGGGTGTCATACGCAAGATTCCTTGCAATGGCTAAGGTTCTCCGTCTAGCTGTACCAAGCATAGACTAGACCTAGACTGAATTCTAACTAGATGCAATTGGTCGAATGCATAGATCATAAGTTATTAGGAGATAAATTTGAACACCATATGTACATGGATATGTGGTACAAAACCAGTGGACCACGTCAGCGTTTTATAGATAAAAACAAAATACAAATACAAAAACTGAGAAGTCAATTTAACACAAGAGTTCACTTTACCTTATCGTTTGTCCGCTCCAAACTGATAATATCGTGCCTCCTGACTCTCCAGACCATTTCAAACGTCTTCGATTTCTCACAATAAAGCTGAATAAAATATATTTAGGTGACAAGAAAGCATCGTGAAGGCCGCACCATCAAGAAACTACGCCAGGGCGGAGATACGCACGACTGGATGAAGCGGGTGCTAGACCATGCAACACAATTACGCAAGGATTCTCGTAATGAACTGAGAATGCGCAAGTATGCACGTGCATCCGCGGAATCTGTCTCCGAAACAGATGATGACGACGATTTTATGGATGATGACCAGAGAGAGCGTCTGCAAGAACTCCTTCACGCATCCCCGAAAGACAGTGACTCGGAAGAGGAGGCGAAAAGCACCGACACCGAAATCTATTCCGATGAATACTAGGCACTGTCGATAGCAGTGGATAATCGAACTATCGAACCCAGGGTTATTAACAATTCATACAAATTATTTCCTCAGGTTTTTTATACTAGCATTTTGATAGTCTAGAGAATTAGGTCGCCTGTTACTTTTACTATATGTTCATCCACTTGACCTTCATTTGTATTAATCACTTCACTTATTTGTTAAATACTTACTGTTGTGCTGGTTGTGCAGCCGGCAACTAGATATGCAGTCGTATTTCATCTTCTGCCTCTATTTCCGGGTTGTTTCATTTCTATTAATCACTTCACACATGGATAAAGTCTGAAATTATATGGTTTAAAAAAAAGCTCATGACAGGCAAAGAGAAACACGATGTGAAAATAGAGGGAAATCCAAAACAGTTAGCATTCAATTTGTGTCTACAAGAGTACATCACAGCTGTGAGAAACATGTAGAACAGAGCCCTCGTATTAGAAACGAAATCAGACATGCTCACAGGGGAGGTTGTGTTTGGGAAGACGCTGGTGCGCTCTAATCAATCGATCGCAATCTAGATGCGTGCATATCTATGGAGACGCCGGGATGAGAAATCGGGGTCGGAGACGTTGAGTGGTGCACGGCGATTCTGTGTCACGTGAAGCAAAATGAGAAAGGCGTGAACAGTGAAGTGAACGAAGAAAGAAAGTGAAGTGAAAGAAAGTGAAGTGAAAAGTGAAGTGAAAAGTGAAGTGCAAGTCACGCGAAGTGAAAGTGAAAAAAGAGAAAAGGGTGAAGAGAAAAGGAGAACACAAGGAGAAGAGATAGGCGTGAAGAGACAAAGCATACAGTAAGCATGACTGAAGGATGATGAGTGAGGGAGGCCTTACGCAGTTTTAGCGAGCGTCATTGGTTTGGTATTATAAAAAAATCTGCTGTTTTTAATGAGTTGCTAAGTGGAATTTGTAATAGTAGAGCATTAATGTATTAACTACTACATCTAAGTAACAATAAATAATAAACGTAGGGAGCAACATAAAAAAAATGTAATAAAAAAAATGTAATCAAGAACCAACTTGAGGTTGCGTGCACGCAGGACAAAATAATTGCCGGCTGTTGGATACACCTTTACCCTTTTTGGGTTCATACACCTTTACACTTTATCATTTCGGAAAAATCGATCCGCCTGTTTATCACCCAATATCTCCGCGAGTATTGAAATAAAATACAACTTTTCCTATTCCAAAATTTTATTATCCCTTATAGAAAATAAAGAAACAAAAAAAAACAGACACTATTTGAGGTGAGCTGATCCCTTTAAATGTAAATGCTACAAAATTTTCTGGACTTGACCAATGCTGGTGTTGCCAATTAATTATGATGCTCGTCCACTGAGGCCCGATGAGTTGCGCGCCGCACCATATCGGGAACACAAAATGCGCGCCGCAAAGAATTGGGAAACACAGTGCGTGCCGAATAGAAATGTTGCGCAAAATGCGCGCCGATCCGGTGCGGGAAACACTTTTTGGTTCGGCGCGCAAGTTGCGCCCCGCCCCATTTCCGCACGTTTTCGGCAACGTTTTTGAAAACGCTCGGAGGATCTGCCGTAAGTGCAATTGTTGTACTAATTTGCGCAAGCACTGGTCTCACATGTTGTGTGGCCGAGTGGTCTAAGGCGCTGCTTAGAGAAAGTATATAGCAGGAGCCTAGGTTCGAATCCAACCGCTGCCTTCTTTTGGCAGTGGCTACATTTCCCGCACCGTTTCAGCGCCTTTTCGGCAACGATTTGGGGGTGTTTCCCGCAACAGTTTGGGGGTGTTTCCCTCACCAAGACGGCAATCAGAGGCGGTGAAAAAAACTTTTTCCGCGCGCATCAAATTCTTTTGCGAGAACACCCCCAAACAGTTGCCGCGCGGAACCCTTGTGTTTCGTTGAAGTGAATAGAACTACGTTGAGCTAAAACTTGCATTCGTCGCTTCCATCCACACAGTCTATTTTACCATCTCCGACACGCCTCCTATCGAGGCACATTCGTCTATCTCCGCACAAGAAAGTTTCGTGCCAGCCGGAAGGAAAGAGGATCTTCTGATTGCACATTTCTAAATGGAGATTAGGATAATATTATTATAGTGGAGGGGATAGGAGGAGGAGGAGGTAGGGAGAGGAGGAGGGAGGAAGGAGGATGAGGAGTAAAGGAGGAGTTGATTAGGAGGCTGATATTATTAGATTAGGATATTATTATTTATTGTATTATTATTTTTATATATAGTATTATTATTAGTATTATTAGTATTATATTAGTATTATATTATTACGTATACTTACCATCCACCGAAATATTCCCTCCCATACAGTCCATGTTTCCATCGCCTATCTTTTTGACGGGTATACACTTAAACATGCCATGTGCGCCATCATCAATTATCACAATAAGGCAACTAAAAATGCCTTCCACGCGACATTCTGGAATTCGTATTTTATATTTAAATAAATAGAGACTCATACCTTCGTAAACATTCGACTGAATATATTTCGGTATTTCGGTCCCCATTCAACCCGCTTTTTTTAAATTTACAGTCTCAATTAGAATTTGACTCTTGTTTTGTTCCATTGAGAATACCGGCGAAGGCTAGAAAAGAGGCTCGACTGGTGAAGTTTGAAGTTTCCTTTTTCATCAATATTTAGCCGAAATTTGTATATTTAGCCGAAATTTGTATTCAGGTCAGCCAAATTAGCATTAGTTTTAGCTTTTAGTCTAGAGCTTCCGACCAGGAAATTCCAATAAAGGAAAGAGTCCTTCCGCGAGGAGCTTTCATCTGTGATGGGTTTTTTTATTATACTACATTTGTTCGTATTATTAATAAATAAAAAACGGGTGGTTTGAAATGATCCCATATCTTCATTAATGGGCTACCCCTGTCTCTAAAGCCAAATACGAAATAAGAAAAAAGGAACTTACGGTCGTACCTATACATCGATTCACAGCAAGTGAACAAGGCCAGAAGGAACAGAAACTAAAACGCAACCAAGAAGATTAACATTTTACTCTGCTACATTTATCATTGAACATGTTAAAGGGTCAGGCCCATTTCAAATGACCCCTATCTTTGATGATTCCATCTGATTCTCCATGTCAAATATAGTAGGATGCAATAATTTTCTAATTTTCAAGCGCAAAAATCACTCATTATTCAGCAATTTACCGTGAGCAGTCATACACAGCTATCCATCGCAGTTGGCACGCCCATTCGCGCTGATTGGCCGATATCGCAGTTGCCACGCCCAATAGAGCATAGTACCCAATTAGCGCAAAGGGCCGTGACAACTGCGATAAATAGTTGGGTATGACTGGCAATGGCAAATTGCTGATGCCTGAATTTTGCACTTGAAAATTAGAAAAATATTGCATCCTACTATATTTGACATGAAGAATCAGATGGAATCATCAAAGATAGGGGCCATTTGAAATGGGCCTGACCCTTTAAGAAATATAACCATGACACTTTACTAAAGTGCATTTCCGCTGACTGAGTAAAGTATATGTTTTGCGTAACCTTCTCATAGACTGCATCTGGGTGACCGAGGACGCGCATAGGTAAAATTATGAAAATAACCTTTCGATGGTCTGTAGGCATCGTGATGTGATTATTTTGATCCAGTTCGAACAGTTAACGATTTTACGTATGCAAATTTGTGTTCATTTCTAGATTATCCAGGGAGTATCCGCCACAAAAGTATCTCAGGGAGTGTATAGCCGGGACAAACAAAAGATAACACAGACTTGAAGACATGAAAGACTTGACTCACGATGGTACGATTTTAGATAATGACGTGCTTTCTTCTCGCTTTTTCTCTCTTCTTTCTCTCTCTCTCTCCTCACTTGTGCACTATAACAAAAAAAACATGCTGGGCAACAGCACGCTCACCAATTTCATGCAGGTCTACAGATTCTTTATACTAATCGCAGAATCGCATAGGAAAGCAATTTTAGGCCTAACCAATGTTTAAAGGGACAGACCCATTTCAGGTAACTCCTATTTTTGATGACTCTATTTGATTCTCCGTCTCACGTCAGATGTAGTAGGCTGCATTTTTTTTGGTGAACGATGGTGCTAGTCGCAGAAATGTTAATAATTTCAAACATGTGTAATATCTGTCTATGTGAGTACAATTTTGGTATACACTAAAAGAACTAAAATGAAATGAAAACAATAGTCATTCCCATACGATGCGAGTGATCGCGTACGTATCATTTAGTTGAAAAACATTGGAGTAAAACAAAAAGTAAACTTGCACAAATGCAACTGAATAAGTGAATACGGATGCTATTATGCATACTTAATATTATTGCAAAACATTTATGAATTTGGTGGAAATGTGCTGGAACTTTATTTTTTCGATTAAAACATTTATTTACACAGATAATAATAATATAATATATGCGAAATAAACAGTAAACTCATGGCATCAGAGTGAATGAATAAATATAAACATGTGTTCGTCATACATAGTATATAATAGCGGCTTGAAAATACTAGAAACGTCGGAGTTCACAAGCGTTTACGTTAGCTAATTTTACAAGTTATCAATGAAGTTACGATAATTGTCCTTCAGATGCTGAAATTACTTTCTCTAATTGCTCTATTCTCAATGGTCTCCGCTCAATGCGGTCACAATCAAGTGTGCATTAATGTAAGCGCAATTACATATCTTAAAGACTGTGCCAATTTTTTTTAATTAAATAATACCACAATTTGAAACAAAACGTCATTTTTTCGTTCACGGGTGCTTTCCCCTATATGTTCTCGAAGCGACCTCGATATTTCATGTTGGAGAGATATGGATTCTAAAACAAGCCATAAATAAGCCAAACGCGCTTACACGGAGTTATCCTGATGCTCACAAAGCACTATGTACAGTTTTCGCCACATATCCAATAGTAGCACTCATTAACCTTGATAATACCAAAATGTATTTTAAATTTAGGTGCGAAACAATTGTCCATACACCGTGTATCCCGGCTATCAAGGATCTGGACATAATCAGCACGGAGGCTTCAAACTCAACCACGGACAGAACCACGTCGGTATCTGTACCTAATTGGTTATTTTAACAATACGGACCGGGCTAATTAAATCGTACGGAAGAGGCTATGAGAAGAGAACTATCACGGACGTTTAAGTATAAAGTCTTGTTGTTCTTGTGGTACAAAGCAGCAGCGGCAACCATAGTAAACTGCGCTCTCGCGCGCAAGAAAAGGTGCGCACCCCTTCTATGGGTGGCGTGGGCACCCCTTATACGGGTGGCGTACCCATATCGTGTTTACAACTGGGCTGTTTATTCTCCCATGGCGCAGCTGTCGCGCATCTGTTTCGCCTCCTCCATGAGGTGCGCTGCAAGTGTTCCAACGGGAATTGAACACCTTTCCGCGTACATATGGCGCATCACCCCCACTCACCTCAATGAGGTCCGCTGTGTCTCGACCTTTGATTCTCGTACTGCATATACTAGTCCTTTGATACTTAATTCTTTTAGAATTTAAACATACCAATGAGCTGGGATAGTGTGAGCATATGGGCACGTACAGGATGTGATCAACACTACAATTGTCAGACCGGATACTGCGGGGTGAGATTTTCCCCTTTTAGTTTTAACGAAATAGTTATACATAGCATAATCAACAAATTACAAAACTTTTGTGGCTTGATTGTTTACCTTTTCATACAATGTTACACTCTTTTGCATGATCCATTTATGACTATCACCCGGGGAAGAGTAGATTGGTTAAAATATTAGGCTTCTAAATCACAAAACGGCTAATTCAGATTCAGTGGTCGGTTCGAAAACTTGAACCTCTTATGAGAACTACTTTATAGAACTAATCGATTATCGTACATATTGTACTATTTTTGTTCTAGAATTCCCTCCAATGCACCGGTCAAAGTCTTCAAGTGCCGGCCAATCTTGGAGAATTCGATATTGAAGAAAGTGGACAGGTTAGGAAAACTTGCTCTAGATTTCGCTCATTAGAGAACTTGGATTTAGTAGCATTTATTTGAAAACGGTATTTATTTACTTGGTTCCTTGTCAGTATAATGTGCTGTAGAGCGCTATCTTGCAATTAAAGTTGCCTTTTGAGCTATGTTACGCTTGTTTATTTCTATCATCAATAAACTATTATTAACGAGAACATGCAAATGATAAACAATTGTGATAAGCAAGTCTACGATCACAATGTGAGCTGCTACTCAGAGATGAGCGAAACAATTGTACAACATTATTAGTTGAAATAAAAAGGCATTTCAGGTGTCTTACTACGTGTCGATGATCAACGGGTACAATGTGCCGATGGACATATACCCTGTTTTGGGGACCTTTTATGATGACCCCAGCGGTAACTACTACTACTTCTAGCATAGCAGGGTACCTGATTGGGAGATTGGGTACCTCCAAATGGGCAACCGCGGTTTTTGAAACGTATGTGGGAATCTGAACTCAAATGTGATATAAACGATACTGCGCGATTTCGTTATTTTCATTTACATAGTATATATGCGAACGCAGTTGTCCATAATAGGTTTCAAAAACCGGGAGTTGTATCGCTTTACGGGAAAATTTGTAGGCATCGCATAGAGGTAAGTCGTAAGTCTTCGCTTTCGCCGTGGGTTGTAAACGCAAAACATTGAAGTATGTCGAGTGTGGATCGTATCTGGTGCTCGTTTAAACTAGAGCAGTCGAAGAGTAGTGCATGTTTGATTTCACTTATATTTCCGAAAAAGATTATCCTGCAGGAGTTTGTATGGCTAATTCCAATTGTCTTTATTCTAATTGTGTTCAGATCCGTACTACTGCTCGAGAGCGGGATCGTGCAGCCATGATATTAATCAGAATTGTCCTCAGCAGCTCAGAGTTAGAAAGGTAAAATAGTAAATAGTATCAATCAATACTGATGTAAGCAAAAAAAAAATCAATGAGCTGAATAAGCGCCACGCTATAAATCGTCTTTATTTTTTTTGATTAGGAATAGATTAAATGGTACAAATATATATATATATATATATATATATATATATAATATATATATATATATATATATATATATATATATATATATATATATATATATATATTATATATATATATATATATGTTTGTATTTCTAGAACGGCAAAACAGTCGCTTGCAAGTCTCCCTGCATGGCCTTTCACACCGACTACTACTGTTGCACTGGGCAGTACGGGTCTGAACATAGCTGTCCGTCGAACAACTACATCCACTACTTCGAGGTAGGAAGTGGATTGCGGTAGCGCAAAGGTATTGTGCGCACTTTCCGTGATGCACATGCCTGCCTGGTTCGAATCCTCCTAGGTAGACGAAAATAACATATATCATTACAAGTTTCTGTTCCTTACGATGTGCAGAGTGTATATGAAGATCCCGCTGTACGTGGTACTTGGTTACTCAATTTTGCGACACCAATGGTGCAGAAGGTCAAAT
Organism: Pelodera strongyloides; assembly: GCA_036852015.1. NCBI lineage: Eukaryota > Metazoa > Nematoda > Chromadorea > Rhabditida > Rhabditidae > Pelodera > Pelodera strongyloides. Next base: position 16,867 of record JAANDG010001005.1, on the reverse strand, counting down.
GTTCATATCTGTAATGATTTCCATCATTCGTCCGTGTAAATTTTAAGCATTTTCAGAGCTCCTGCCCGAATTCCCGTTTCTATTCCTACGAATCACCCAATTATTACTGTAAAGGATATAACGGCTTGTCGGCTTCGTACATCCTTGAATTTTGTTAAAATAATTTTTTTGTGATAATAAATATATTTTTCATTTTTTTTTTCATTGGGGTTTACATTTCCAGTTTCCAGTTCAGAAAATTGTGGACGGTAGCGTTTCGAAGAATTGCTTTGGTTTGCACGGGCACAGTTCTGAGGTTGACAGCATCTGCATAGGTGCGGGTGCGGCAACATCTGTCTGGACATAAACTACACTAATGGACAAGATACGAATCAATTAACCTAAGAATACTTGCGCAACAAAAGTATTTCTCAAATTTACAATAGTGTAGAAGCGATGGTAACCAGGCTGAGAGCCAGGGGTATTACCGTAACTGACGGACAGAAGAAAGTTCATTTGAGGAAATTCATTTTCTGCATAAACTACAGGGTGTACCCAAAAATATTTTTGTTGAATATGCCACCCTGGCAAATTTATGATGCACACCGTAAATGTAATACCATCTTACAATACAAAAACACAAATGATCTGAGCAAAAGCCGCACGTAGTAGAAATGTTACGTGAGGTCATATTCACCACTCGTTTCCCCAAGGGGAATTCGCTATCCTTTTTCTCTGTGTATCTCACAGAACAGGTAATCGAGTGGTGAATGCGGCCTCTGAAGGTCTGATCCAATACAAAGTTAAGAAAGATCATGACCCATAAGAACCGCCCACAAGTGCAAGAGCAAGAATAGATAGCTTCTTAATCCTCACGATATAAATTTAACTATGCGTTATGTATTCTCTCCCCGAGTTGTTGCTGTTTGTTGTGTACTGAAGTGTGCACAATACCGCTCCTGAAATCTTCTTCTCTCTCTGTATAAGAAAGCTCAGAAAATCTTTTTTTTTACGTTGGCCTGAATTCTTTGATTAGAGTGAGTGCAATTTCGGTGTATTCCGTACACGGAAATGGATGAACTATAAAAAAAATGAAAGACAACAACAATTCAACGGCTGATGTACAGTACATACCGAGGCCAAAAACGCGCTAGTCGCGATGTTTCGAACAATTTTTCAGTTGTTTTGGGCTACGTGCAAACTTCAAAATTCTGCAACTCGGTGATATATTTTTATTTGTTGAACATTTTGAACTTTTACATTTTGTCGTCGACAGTAACTAGATGATGCGGATGTTATTATTATTTATTCACACATCGTTGTCATTGAAAACAATTGCTATGTTTTTGCAATAAATTTACGATTTTATGTGGGGGAAAATATTAGTTCAGGGGAATAACACACAGATTATAAAACAGTTAACCATATAAATTGAATATACGACATCTGACTTGATCTGAATGGTACATAAGGGACAAGAAAAGGGGGTACTATAAAAGAGGAGGGATATGACTAGAGTTTACGCATGCTTATTCCGCGCCTGAGTCAGGCTACGAGTTAGGCTCAGGCTACGAGTTAGGCTCAGGTTACGAGATAGGCTTGTTCCCAGAATTCGGAAAAATTTTAACTCGAAGCAGCGCAGCATTGTTTTATGTAGTAACACAGCGACGCGTAGCACTACAAAGACTTTAGTCAGATAAACCTTACTTCTTCAATTAAGTTTCAGATGTTTAAACTATTCGCTTTGATCGCTCTTCTCTCAGCTGCTTCCGCCCAATGTGGGGGCAATGTGGGGGCGATGAAGACGACGTACGTTACACTACCACGTTTGGTATTATCATATCAGACTATCATATCATTGGTATCACCATATCACTTGAAAAAAAAAACATATTTTTCTATTTTTTCTCACAATGAACATATTTTTACAGATACAAAACAATTGTCAATACACAGTATATCCGGGATATGAATCTGGTAATCACCAGCATGGAGGGTACCGTCTGAACCACGGACAGAACTGGGTGAGATATTCATTGATTATACATACAGCATACTGCATACTGTGATACATTAAAGTAGTAAAACATCAAGCAGAGACGAGAGAGGATTGGTCAGCCTCCGAGAAGGGCTGAGCCCAAATGCCCCTAGCGATCTTTATCTCAAATTTCAACAAAAAGAAGTGTCAGAATATAACACCGATGTAGATTATAACGATGAGGTATTCAGACAATTGCTTGCTAGATTTTTTGAAGCCGTTTGCACGTTTAGCCTCTTTCTTTTTCAGCGCTTAAACGTTCCGATGAGCTGGGAAAGTGTGAGCATTTAGGCTCGTACGGACTGCGATGAACAATACAACTGTCAGACCGGATACTGCGGAGTGAGTTAAAATAACTAATTATCCTACCGGTTAGGCCGATAACTTGGCCCTTGCCAGGCGTTCTCAAAATTTAAAAAGTCTAAACGGGGAAGTTTCTTTGCCGGAATCAAAAAGACCAAAGGACATTAACGAAATGAAAATAACGAAAATTAACGGTCTGGTATTATCTGGCCAGTCACACATGGTCAAATAGTACCGTAATATACATGAAAGTTAACAAAATGCAAATTGCAAGGAATGTACTAACAGTAAGCCGAAACATTTAGTTTCCTTTGCTAATCGGCTGTGAGTGTGATTTGAAAAGTTCGTTTAGACTATATGTCATCTATATATATATATATATATATATATATATATATCATATATATATATATATATATATATATATATATATATATATTATATAATATAATATATCATCTATATCATCTATATCATCTATGTCTATATCATCTATATCATCTATCATCTAAAAACTATATCATCTTTGCAGAATTCACTTCAATGCACCGGCCAGAGCCCTCAGCAACCAGCCAATCTCGGCGTATTCGATTTGGATGAAAATGGGCAGGTTGGGGAATTATTGCATGGGACATTTACTTACACAAACTCTTCAATTATGTTTCAGGAGCGTGAAACAAATTCAAAATGTGCACAAAGCCTTATGTCAGGTCAATTACTACGTGTCAATGATTGACGGCTACAATGTGCCTATGACGATCTACCCTGTTTCGGGAACCTACAGTGAAGACTCAAGCGAAGGTATGTGTAAAAACACTGGAACACTTACCATAAGAACTTCTTTGGAAGTGGTAAAGGTGGAGGTTATTCTCCAATTTCATTACTAACTTTTCGTGGAGCAGAGCATGTGTACAGCATTACAGGACTCAGAAAACTGAACAACGTTTTGAAACTATCTTGATTTGTAAACGACACCCAGCAGCATCGGACGAGCCGAAAGTTTTTGTCATCAACAGCCTTTACCATTCTATTTATTTTAAGAAGACTACTGCTCGAGATCCGGTTCGTGCAGTCAAGATATCAATCAGAATTGTCCTCAACAGCTGAGAGTTTCATACGTAAGTCATGGTTATTCACAATGTATATACAATCTATGCGCTACGCTGATTTTGATGAATAGGAACATAGAAGAAGTAATATAAAATAAATAGGAACATAGAAGAATTACATAATATAAGTACTAGCGCAACATTGGTGATTGATTGTTTACTATTACAGTATTACAACCCAATTCAAGCCTCACCCTTTATTGCTAGAGGTTCATAAGAATTAGACTATTGTTTTTAGAATGGTCAGACTGTTGCCTGCAAATCGCCCTGTATGACATTCAATACTGATGAGTATTGCTGTACTGGAGAATATGGGTCTGATGACAGCTGTCCGTCGAACAACTACATACACTATTTTGAGGTAAGATAAGTAAGTTGGAGGTAGCTCAACGGTGACCAGAGGCCAAATGATTTTCGACATTCAGACAGGTCACCGACCATTTCGAGACTGGTCTCGACCATTTGGCGACCACTTAGCCAAGCCTCTTGGGGTCTACAATTTATGTTCTGGAATTCACCGGAAGCAAAAAAAAAGAGAGCAAAATATGGCACCCATCGGATTTGGGGATCGTATCCTTATTTAAACTTTTCCGTTATTTCGCTCTTATCTATCTTTTTTACCTTACTTTTACCCATTTCTCTTTTTGCCCTCTAAATGATACTTTTTCAGAGCTACTGCCCGAATACTCGTTTCTATTCCTATGAATCGTCCCAGTACAACTGTAAAGGAAACAACGGAAGATCGGCATCGTATATCCTCGAATTTTGTTAGGATGTACGACCATCCTGTAATAATAAATATATTTGTTTTCCCCACGAACATCTTTGGATAATGACAGAAAAAATGTGAATTACCTTAATTTTGTGCAAACAAACTCCAGGTAAAAAGAGACAAATTGGGAGAAAAATAACCAAAGAAGGGTAGAAAATATCAAAAAGCTGAGGCCAATAGTCCAAAAGCCGAGGAAATGCGGAGTGACAGCATCACTAATAAGCTATCTTTATTCAATGTCTATGTGATTATTTTTGTTTCCAAGTATATCTTGACCTAAGACCCTAAGACCCAATTGAAACAAACGAAATAAACCGAAATAAGACATTTTATATAAATGAAAATATATATAATAATGTTTGCTTAACAGAACTGCACTTTGTACGCAGCTGACTTTCCAGTATTTCCCCTGCAGTAGCAGGTGGACGTTTTGTAGTCGTATGCGTGAGTGAACGCCGTTGGGCACCTTTTCTAAGATTAGCAAATAAAATAATTGGAAGTAAGATAAATCTGTTTACGTTAGACTTATTTTTAGGCTTATTGTTAGGCTTATTTTTAGGTTGAGGGTGAATCAACAACTTGGCAAAATAACTGCCGTTTTTTAACGGTTGGAAGACAACTGTATTCCCATATGAGTCCCATGATGGGGGGTAATACAGCGTCCTGCATGCTTTGTCAAAACCTATCGTTATACCCATCAACCGTATTTTCTTAGAGCATTTTTGCTCCTTACCTTAAAAATCTGTGCATAACTGCTATTAGGGCACTCCTTACCTTAGCAATCTGCGCATAAGTGCTATTTGGGCAGTGTTCAGCACTGTCATATGGACCACGACAGCAGTCTTCGTCGGTGTTAAAGCCCAGGCATGCAGACTTGCAGGCAACTGTGCGACCATGCTGAAAGAATTTTTCTGTTTGATTTCTATTAAAATGAAGATAGCAATAAAAATGCGAAATATAAGTGTATCACCGCCCATCGTAGGTGTGTCAAATCCTATGACCACTATGCTGATAAAATCAATAGAAACAATCGATCGTGATTACCAAGTATTACCAAAAATTAGACTCACTTAGCCTCACCTTCACAACTTTAAGTGCATTTGGGCACAGTTCGTTTACATCCTTATGACAGTTGCCGCACATCTTACAATCATACTCACCTAAATGGGATGTTTTAACCATAGTACCTATTATATCAGTATTCCATTAATTGTCGCCGCTGTTTCATGCACGTGGACAAAAAAACACAAAGCTAAAGACATTGCCATCGGTCGCACACTTCTTACAAGGCTTTAATAACCACATACATAATAAGATCTTATTATATAAAGGAGAAGAGTTTACTTTTTTGTTTGTGTGAACGAAACGAAAATTAGAATATCTAAGGGCTATGAAACGACAGGCGGAACGCAGTATTGAGCAAGCGAAATCGAATCTTGTTTCATTATTTTTCAAGATACGTTGCAAACGTTTCACACAAGTGTGCTCACTGTTCCTGCATCTTACACATGGAAAGTCGCCACAGACGGCGATAACCGTCTGGTAATATATAAAAAATCGAAAGCTGTTTTTCTGACCAGAATTCACTTAGGGCAAGTAATTGGAGTAGTGCAGATGCTGCAAGGAATCGATTAATAAAATACCAAACAAAATGCGGTTGGAAGCTACAGTACACTCCCACCTCCATTAGTGCGGTAAGTTCCCTCAAGTGGCATAATAAGGATAGGGAGGTTATATCCGTCAGCCAGCGATGCATCATAGTAGTCCTCCAACAAGACATTATTAGAATTTACAAATGTGTGTCAGCAAGCAACCTACAGGAAAAAGGGTACGCTAAAGTACATCATAGTGATCTCTGATTCATAATTTAATTAGCGTAATTAGCCATTTTTTGAATATCACCCGCCTCTTCTCCTCCTCCATATAATAGTGTAATCTCTGCCATAGAGACAGGCGGTTGTCCTCCACGACCTTGGCATTGTTCGCTGTTCTGCAATTTGTATTGTAAGATGAGCTGAGCAATTTTCGAGCAATTTTCTCGTCGCTCGCTTTACTTAGGAAATCGGCGGTCAAGCCAAATCGTTTAGCAATATTTATTGTTCAAAGTTGAAAGTTCACCTTACGCAATTGAAAAACCATGAGGGCTAGCTTTATGATATGCTGTAAGTCAGTGATTGACTGCCTCAGCTTCAGCAAAAAACTTCCAGCAAGAACTTACTCCGCAGAATCCGGTTTCACAGTTGAAATTTTCATCGCATCCAGTTCTGGCCCAAATTTTTCCACCAGACCAACCATTTGGTACGGTGAGTTGCTGAATTAGTGATGTGTCTTATCATTGATTCAATATATCGTTGATTATATATATCAGATACCCATTAATATAAGGACAAATTCTACAAATCACTCCCGAATTAAAGAATGCAAACATTTGTTGGACTATCATTTGTTAAAGTTAAACTGAATAAGCGTGACTTACTCTGCTTTCTCCAGAATGCAATCGGAAGCCGCCGCCTTCTGGTATGGTAGATCCCTGAATGCCCGGCCACACTGTGAACGAGCATGCATTGTAGACCTAAATAGTGGCACTGTTACGCAATGTGGGATAGGGTACCGTTGATTGGAACTATGTTTTGTTGGTTACGAGAGCTTTTGGGCATTACGTATACCTAGAAAACGGGTTTTCGAATCTATAATTGGACTACATAGAGTTGTTCCGTTTATGTATGTGGCACAAACGGCCGCTTGCTGATTTTAGGTTAGTAGTTTTATCCATAATGCTTTATAAGCTAAATTTGAACATTTATTACAATGAAGCACACACAATACAGGTGGAAAATGAAACATAAAACAACACACAAACTAAAATGATAAATCATTTTACATAAATAATATAATTGCACAACAAGGGAAAATAAACATTCAACCACAATACAACAGCAATTTCCATGGGTGCAACAACAGCATACGTAACTATAAGAGTAGAGAAACAAAAAGGAAAACGTCTCACATTAATGCAAACATGAAATTCATCGCTCTTGCATTCCGCAGCAATTGCGGCAAACAATGCAAATGTCGACAGTAACAAAAGCATTCCTGCAATGTTAGATAGTTAATGCAAAATTTGGCAATAAATACATTTAAAATGCCAAAATTAAGTGAAGATATAATAATTGAGGGAAGGGTCGTGACTACAGTAATATATATATTATTAGATAGATATATATATATATATATATATATATATATATATAGATATATATATAATATATATATATATATATATATATATATATATATATATATATATATACACTTCTCCGTGGAACAATTATAGCAAGGACTTTACGTGGTGCATTATAAATTTTGAAAGTTCTTGAGCAGTCGTTTTTCGGCACTCGTTGTTAATGTGGATTGCTCAATAATAAGTGTTTTAACGAGGATGGGTGACTCACAGTAACTGAGGGTGACTCACAGTAAACTGATACACATTAACAACGACTGCCGAAAAACGACTGCTCAAGAACTTTCAAAATTTATAATGCACCACGTAAATGCAATCCCCTCTTACAATACAACAACACAAATGATCTGTACAAAAGGGGTATTACCGATTATCGAACAGAAGAAAGTTCTTTAGAGTAAATTCATTCGTTCTGCATAATCTACAGAATGTAACAAATAAAAATTCTGTTTGATCTGTTACCTTGGAAAATTTATAATGCACAACGTTGTTAAGACCAAGTTCAAGTTGATGTTCTGAGGTTCTACGTGTCGACGACAAAAAAAAACTGAGGACTAACGGCTTTTCAGTTAATTAAGTAACCAACAACAAGCAATAGCGAGCAATAACCAGATCAATCAATAACAAGACGATTGGTTTATTGTTTGGTTACAATATAAAAATACAATAAAATAAGTATCATAGTAATTCAATGGGAGAATCAATGAGGAGACACCGATCTATTTCATATAGATCGGTAATCACCAGAGTGGGTGGCTTCCGCTAGACACCGGTTACTTAACTACCGGCAAATATCGGAGAGTCCAAACGGAAGTTAGCAACTGCTAACAGTATGACCTTGGTATGAACGTATGAACTTGTTATGAAACCAGAACAAGAAATATATTAATCGAGTCTAAATTGAGTTATTAGGAAAACTATTAATAGGCCAATTAGAAGGTTCTAGAAGGTGGAAATGATACACAGGCAACGAGTGTGGTTACGGTAGCAATGTAGCACAATAGAATGAAAGAGAGAACTAATTAAGGAAATTTACATATTGTGGTCGCGTAGTCGCGACAAATAACGTAAATGCGATACCATCTTACAATACAACAGCACAAATGATCGGTACAAAAGCTGGAAGTAGTAGACATGTTATGTGAAGTCATATTCAACACTCGTTTGCCCAAGGGGAATTCTCTTTCTTTTTTCTCTTTGTGTCTCACATTAGAATAGGTACGGCCTCTGAAGGTCTTGTCCAATACAAACTTAAAGCGAAATACCGCCGGTTTTTGAAACACATCTCAAGTACTGAAGTACTTGTATTCCTATGCATTTATGCAACGCGGGGTCTAATTGGCGGTCTAGTTTTTATTCTAATTCCTGCTCAGCTTCGTATGCTTTTCATGTACATTTTCATACAGGGAAATGGAATATAAATAAAAAAGGAAAGACAACAACATTTCGAATGCTCATATACAATATCTCGAACGTAACGAGGCCACAAACTTAGCCAGTCGCAATGTTTCGAACAATTTTTCAGTTGTTTTGTCAAAAAATATGTGCAGTCTTCAAAATTCTGAACTCGGTGATATTTAGTATTTGTAGAACATTTTGAACTTTTACATTTCGTCGTGGAGAGTCCGAATCTAAATTTTTTAAGTTTTGTCCTGGAATTTTTTTTGCTATGACAGGTGGGGGGAAGTATTTATTTCAGGGGAATAACACACAGATTATAAAACAGTTAAACATATAAATTGAATATATGACATCTGACATCTGACGTGATCTGAAGAGTACATAACAAGAGAAGGGACTTTAGTCAGATAAGATTTTAGAGAGATAAAACTTACTTCTTCAATTAAGTTTTAGATGTTTAAACTATTCGCTTTGATCGCTCTTCTCTCAACTGCTTCCGCCCAATGTGGTGGCGATGAAGACGACGTTTGTACCACCGTATGTTACTCTATCACGTTTGGTATTATCATATCATGCTATCATATTATTGGTATAATCATATCACTTGAAAACGTTATTTAGTTCTCATTGTCAAAAGTTTGTAGACTACAGCCTCTAGGAATATAAAAAAAATACATTTCATTCTCATAATGAATACTTTTCATAGATACAAAGCAACTACCAATACACAGTGTATCCGGCATATGGATCTGATAATCACCAGATGGAGGTACCGTATCCGGACAGAACTGGGTGAGATATTCATTGTTTTATACAGCATGATGTGATGCAATTGCTTGTTCCTAGATTAGACAATTGCTTTAGACAATTGCTTGTTCCTAGATTTTTTCAAGCAGCTACATATCATAGCGACGTCAATTCTTCATTTGCTTGTCGTTTGCACGTTTAGCCTCTTTCTTTGTCAGCACTTGAACGTTCCGATGAGCTGGGAAAGTGTGAGTATTTGGGCGCGTACTGCGATGAACACTACAACTATTAGACCGGATACTGCGGAGTGAGTTAAATTAACTAATTATTCTACCTGTGCCGACCATTTCGGCAAATTCTCACAAATTCTCACAATTCAAGTTTTTGCCCCAATTTTCCAGTTTCTCCAATGTTTGAGTTTCGTATAGTGGAAATATGTTTAATCAACATCGTGTACATTAGAATTGCACGAAGACCAAATAGTGCCTAAGAAAGAAATACCCTTTTAGGCACTAGTATTTTATAGGCAGCACATACGAAACGTGCTTAGCAAATAAGAGGAAACACGACCGTATATAAAACAACCAAACTAGGAAATATTTAGTGTATGTGTGTGTGTCAGTGTTGAGTTGTGTTTAGTGTCTAATATATAGTGTACAGAGCTTAGTACTTAGTGCTCAGTTTTCACCACCTACAATTTGACCTAGCGTTTACTCGTTTGAGCTAGTTATATTATATCCCTTACTTCAATCGCCAGTTGTTTTACATACTCGTATATTTGTATTGATTTGTGTGTTCTGCAGTTATGTTTGTATTGCTTTCATAAACGTATATATCACGAGTTCGTCAGTACACAACAACATCATACAAATTCAACCGATCCCCCGACCGTCCGTTCAAATGGATGGGCCGCTAAATGAAAAGTCCCGCGTGGCAGGAACTAATTCTGCAAGAAAACTACTGAAGAAACTTGCAAGTTATGGAAAGTCAGCAAAACTATTTGGATCAGGGCAGCAGCTACGAGCGAGAATATTGGCAGCACGCCAAGCATCAATAATCAAGTCCATCTACGGTCAAAAGAGCCACTACAGGCTAAAATTCGGTCAGGACGACCACGAAACACTGAGTCACGAGTACTAGTGCCACAACGGGTCAACACAGGGCCACAGCGGAGGAAAAGTACCTCACAGTCAACAATGACAGCAACGGAACCACGCAAGGTTCAAAATTGGAGCCAATGGATGCCTTGGAAGGATTCTCAGCCTGCGCCCGAAAGGAGCACATATAACACTGCAAGTCGTAGTTTCATGGCACGACACCCCAGACTACTCCGGCAGCCGGCAAACTTCCGCCGAAAGGGAGTGTCTCCTCATCTACTCGACCCGTAATTCCGAGGATGGAATACTTCTTCTTGTGGCCCGGAGTGTCTCACCTTTCTCGACGAGCTTATCTTCCTAGCCAGAGGCTGGCAATATATCGGCCGGTCTGTTCACCGCCATTGTTTTTCCCTTGTCAATGAGCGCAAGGAAAGGGGAGAGCGAAGACAGCGGCAGACAAGAACACATCGCCACTCGCCATACACGCTCAGCCACATACCAGAGGACAACTACTCCTATTCATTTCCATATTCATATTCCAAGCGGTGGCCATCTTACTGATGAGACCCAACCACCGTAAAATCCTCGTCTAAGATCAGGGTCGAAACGGGGTCTGATCTGAGCCTTGCTCAGTCTACTATACTATTCTATCATTCTATCCCATGAACTAACTTGCGACACGACCAATTAGGCCGAGAAATTGCAAAACGGTGATCACGTCTCCCTTTATTTGTGTCTAACGAAAATTAACGGTCTGGTATCATCTGGCCAGTCACCCATGGTCAAATAATACCATAATACACATGAAAGTGAATTAGGTGCAAATTGCAATGTACCAACAGTCAGCCGAAACCAATTTATCTTATTTAGTTTCCCTTGCTAATCGGCTGCGAGTGTGATTTGAAAAGTTCGTTTGGATGAGGAAATGCGGAGTGACAACATCACTACTAAGACATCTTTATTCAATGTACATGTGTTTATTTTTATTTCCAAGTATATCTTGTCCTGTCCTAAGATCCTGATTGTAAGACACAGAACTGCACTTCGTACGCAGCTGACTTTCCAATACTTCCCCTGCAGAAGCAGGTTGATGTTTTGTAGTCGTATGCGTGACTGAGCGCAGTTGGACAGCATTTCTATGATTAGCAAATAAAAGAATAGCAAAATAAGATAAAACTGTTTACGCAAGGCACTATCCGGCCATGGTTTACGTTTAGTGCTTGGCTTATTGTTAGGTCGAGGATGAAATGTCGTTATACCCATCAACCTTATTTTCTTAGAGCATTTTTGCTCCTTACCCTAATAATCTGTGCATAAGTGCTATTAGGGCACTCCTTACCTTAGCAATCTGCGCATAACTGCTATTTGGGCAGTGTTCAGCACTGTCATATGGACCACGACAGCAGTCCTCGTGGGTGTTAAAACCCAGGCATGCAGACTTGCAGGCTACTGTGTGGTCATTCTGAAACATTTTTTTCCCAGTGTGTGATTCCTATTGAAATGAAAATATCAATAAAAATGCTAAATATAGGTGTATCACCCATCGTAGATATGTGAACTTCATGCTGCTATAATCAAGAGAAACAATCGGTCGTGATACCAAGTGTTACCAAAAATTAGTCTTACCTTCACGACTTTAAGTGCAGTTGGGCAATAGTCGTTTACATCCTCGTCACATTTACCGCACATCTTACAATCATACTCACCTAAACGGGATGTTTTAACCACGGTACCTATTATATTACTCTTCCACTAATTGACACCAATGTTTCATGCATGTACACAAAAACACAAAGATAAACCCAAACTATGTTAGCGGTATCGCGCTAACAAAGGAAAGACATTACCGTCAGTCGCACAAATAAACGCACTAATTGCAACGCTTTAATAAACATATACATAATAAGATAGTATAGTAATAAATCAAAAGCTGTTTTTCTGACCAGAATTCACTTGGGGCAAGTAATTGGAGTAGTGGCAGTTGCTGCAATGAATCGATTAATACAATAACAAGCAAAATGATGTTGGAAGCTACAGTACACTCCCACCTCCATTAGTGCGGTAAGTCCCCTCAAGTGGCATAATAAGGATAGGAACGTTGTATCCGTCAGCGAGCGATACATCGTAGTAGTCCTTCAACAATACAGTTTTAGAATTTACAATGTGTATCAGCAAACAATTATACTATTAATATTATTAAAATTGTCAAAGGGGATTCTACGTAGAACGCATCTCCTGGCGCAATTTAAGTAACTCTCGAATGGCGCACAATACAGTACACCCAAAAAAGGCGGCAGAATAAAATATTTGTGATTTTGCCATTGAAACGTGAACGACCGCCACGCAAACAGGTGCGTGGCGGCGGCCGGTAATTTATTCGCTCCCTCGTACAACGAAACGAATAGTATTGTACGATTGACCAGAATCCCATATTGAAGGGATTTTTTTAGAGGGATTTGGAATAGTTTTTCTTTTTATCTAAAAGTTTTTTTCACCTTCCTTACCTTCAAAACGTAAGCTTTTTTGAGCCCAACTTGCAAAAACCTTCCATTTAACGTTTGCGGTTGTAATGCTACAGTAAAAAAAAAGTACGTTGACGTGCGTCAAATAATATCTGGTTCATAATTGAACGAGCATAAGCAGCAATTTTTGAATGTTCGAATGAATTGAATGTTGAATGTTCCCGCCTCTTCTCCTTCTCCATATAGTGTAATCTCTGCCACAGTGACAGGCGGTTCTCCACCACGACCTTGGCATTGTTCGTTGGTCTGCAATTCATACTGTGAATTGCAGACTGTGAATAAGATGAGGAGCGTGAGCGTGACATCGTGTTTTCAAGCAAATTTCGCGTTCCTCGCTCTACTCAGGGATCAACTTTATTGCTTTAGAGCTTTTGCGAGACTACCAAGTGGTAGACAATAAGCCAGTGATTGACTACCGCAACAGACGTACCGTTGCTACCAGAAAATCCAACAAGAACTTACTCCGCAGAATCCGGTGTCACAGTTGAAATTTTCATCGCATCCAGTTCTGGCCCAAATTTTTCCGCCAGACCAACCATTTGGTACGCTGAGTTGCTGAAACGAAACGGGTATGTTTACAGTTTACTGCCAGTTGTTAAAGTTAACCTGTATTAGTGTGACTTACTCTGCTTTCTCCAGGGTGCAATCGGAAGCCGCCGCCTTCTGGTATGGAGGACCCCTGGATGCCCGGCCACACTGTGAACGGGCAATTATTGTGGACCTAAATGGTACGCAATGTGGGATAGGGTACCGTTGACTGCAGAACAAGTTTTGTTGCTTACTAGAGGTTTTTGGGCACTATTTACCTAGAAGACGGTTTTTCGATCTCTCCGTTTATATATGTGGTATAAACGGCCGCTTGTTGATTTTAGGTTGCTAGTGATATTAGTAGTGATACTCTGCAATTCCTTTTAAATCCAGCTCCAAGGTCTGCGATGTTGAGTCTTCCATAATAATGAGGAACATAAGAAACAAAAGGACAAACTTCTCACGTTAATGCAAGCTTGGTGTTTATTGCTCTGGCATTCCGCAGCAATTGTTGCAAACAATGAAAATATTGACAGTAACAAAAGCATTCCTGCAATGTTAGATTTGATGCAAACTTTGACAATAAATACATTTAAAATGCCAAAATTAAGTGGAGACATATGAGTGAAGGTAGCTACTGCAGAAAATATATATATACTTCTCCGTGAAACACTGATAGCAACGAAATAAGAACGATTGCTCAATAATAAGTGTTTTTAACGAGGATAACTGAGAATGATTCACTATAAACTGATAAATTCATTAAAAACGACAGCTCAAGAACATCAACGACACGTGACTATAGAGCGACAAGGACATTTTTAATGTGATACTTGAAATTGGAAGGGACCCTAGAATTACGGTAAGCAAGCGTCGAGGGGCGAAGAAAACAAATTGGCTCATCACTAACCATCGCTGAAGAGTCCGAACCCATCAGAATTACAGACCTCTAGGCATAACAGGCATAGGGATGGGGGTCACTAGGAGTAGGAGACGTCGTCGATATCGCGGAAAGACGTCGTCAAGAGAAACTGCTATAGTACACAGCCTAAAGGTCTGGACGCTCTCTTTGGAAAATAGACAGCAAGTTGACATTGTGTATTTTGATTTTGCAAAAGCTTTTGACCGTGGTTCTCATAAGAAATTAATTAGGAAATTGGAGGCGATGAAATTGTTTACTTTTGCAGATGGGCTAAGAACTTGCTCAAAGATAGGAAAAGTGTTTCCGTGTGGGTTCTTCTACCTCTTCCGCACTGGAATGTACTAGTGGTGTCTCACAGGGCTCAGTTCTCGGACCTATATTGTTTTGTCTATACACTTCTGATCTTGCTTGCGAGCTTCGCAACATAGGAATTAGTTTTTTATGTATGCTGATGATATTAAGATATACAAGGTTATAGAAAATCCATTGGATAGAATCACCATCCAACAAACCATTAATCTAGTTTTCGTAAATGACTTAGGATTCATTATTACCGATAGTATCTGTTTCTCGAAGCATGTAAAATTTTTATGCAATTCCGCTAGAAAAATAATGTTTGCTTTATTCCGGACACTGAAAACTAGAAAAAACCAACGTTATCGTTCTTGTGCGTACACTTTATACGTTAGAACTATTATGGAGTCCGGGAGTGTAGTATTCAACCCTACAAGAAAGGGTATAAAGTGGCTCTGGAAAGAATCCAGCGTATGTTTACGAAGCGTGTGTTTATGAGATCGCATTTAGTTTGATCTATGGATACCCCAAACAGTGAAACTAGAAACGAGAATCGTAGAAATGTAGAAATAGCGCAGACGCTAGAATGCTTACTATTAGGAAAATACTGGCTGGTAAAAGTGGTTTATCTTTACAACTTATGTTAGATATAGATCGTACAATTATTCTTCTCGTAGAGTAGTAGTCCTAGGATTGCTATTAATAGGGCATCAAGAAATGTTCGGAAACATTCATTTGTCCATATAACTTCCCTTGCTCGTTTAGACTTATTTTACTACTTATTTTACGTTATGCTTTCTTTGATTGTCTTTGTTAATAAAAAGACAGATTGATCAATAATAACTCACTATAAACTGATAAACACATTAACAACGACTGCCGAAAAACGACTGCACAAGAACAACTGTTCCATAAAAAGTGATTAGAGAGCGACAAGGAAGTTTTTAATGTGATACTTGTAATTTGAAGGGACCGTAGAATTACTGTAAGCAATCGTCGTGGCCCTGTCGTGGGGCGAAGAAAACAAGGTCTGCGAAGTTGAGAGTGGCTGGATAACAATATATGTGCATGAAAGCAATTGCCTGGATTGCGGCCGAGGATGAATACACTGCAGTGACACATAACCCAGTTGTGTAGCAATGCAGGGTATTTATAATATTATAATGAGCCTCTGCCAGGGCAATTGCACTGTAGTCGAGCACCTCCCATTCTTAGTCATTTCTCGTCCTGAGTTCGAATTTCTATAACTTGTTCTTGCTACTGTCTTTTTCTTCACATCTGCCTATAATTAATGAAAGGCAAATAAAAATGACGACTTTATCGTGACTGTGTTCCTTTAATGCAAACATGATTCATCGCTCTAGCATGCCGCTGCGAGTGTTGCAAACAATGCAAATGTTGACAGAAACAAAATCATTCCTGTAATGTTAGATAGTTGATGCAAAATTTGACAATAAATACATTTAAATGCCAAAAAAGGGAAGAAATAATTAGTGTGAAGGTAGCTACTACAGAAAATATATATCTACTTCCCCGTGAAACAATGATAGCAACGACTTAAGAACGATTGCTCAATAATAAGTGTTTTTAAAGGGACAGGCTCATCAAAAAAAAAAACATATATTTACGATTTCATGTTATTTTTTATTAGCAGCGTTTATTACAATATATATACACACCAATTTTTATCCACATTCACCCCCGGGGAACTTTTTTACGACGAACCCAACTTATAAGGGTACCGTAGCTGCATCAATTTAGTCCTAATAAATCTTGTAATTGCGTACGTTATAACACAGCCAGTAGCATTACGTATGAGAGAGTATGCTCAATAAAGAGGCGCCAGAGAAAAAAGGACTGCGCACACCCAGAGAGCAGACAACCTCTTTCTTTTTCAGCACTTGAACGTTCCGA
>JAANDG010001004.1:2500-28257 GCA_036852015.1 Pelodera strongyloides | reverse complement strand
TTTTCCGCCAATAATATAGTGCAGGTACTTTCCGAACAGTGTATGAAGCGCTCGAGAAGATGGAGGGACCTTCCGAAAACACACACAGTCAGGACACGAAATGGTAATATACATTCTAACTTAAATAGTGAATACTTCTACATTGTGTCCAGAATTCGACAACTTTTGAAAAGTAGAACACACCATTTTCGAGGAAAAGTCGAAAAGGCTCTGGCACTGTGGAGAGAAACGAAGTTCGCGTACGTCTGTGTAGTCCATATTTTCTGACACCTAATGAAAAAAATCAATCAGAAAATATAGTCATTATTTGCAATAAAAAGTTAATGCAATCGTGAAATTTCTTAAAAAATACGCCAGAACACTTTTTGATCTTGCCGTTCAACCCACACACTGGGAAGTAAACTACTAAACGTGTCCTCAGTGTATGCAAAGAAATTTGCATAAAATTAAATAATGGCGCACACTAACCAATACTATGCAGCAGCAGATGGGATACCTCATTGATGACGAACGAGATGGAATCTTACGTCGAGAAGATGCATCGAGGCCTCATAGTCCAACAACGAGCTCATACACGAAGTCACTGAAAACAAAGAACAGCAGAACAAAAACGGCAGAGTACTAACACTCGCTCTCTATCTTACTTCTAACTAAATCTCAAAACATAATAATTAAATCTCAGATGTATCTCGACTCTCGACAGTCAACTTTCCTCTTCAAACAATGCCAAAAACTCCAGATGCTCAATGCCAATTCCTCGAGAAACAACGGTTCAAGAGGTTGAACAAAGCAGCACCCCAAGTCTCAACATATTTCTAAGCTCAAACCCATGCGACTTTCACACTCAGAAAATGCCAAAAACTCAAGTGCATCAATGCCAATTCCTCGAGAAACAACGGTTCAAGAGGTTGAACAAAGCAAACCCCAAGTCTCAACATATTTCTAAGCTCAACCCATGCGACTTTCACACTCAGAAAATGCCAAAAACTCAAGATGCATCAATGCCAATTCCTCGAGAAAACAACGTTCAAGAGGTTGAACAAAGCAGCACCCCAAGTCTCAACATATTTCTAAGCTCAAACCCATGCGACTTTCACCTCAGAAAATGCCAAAATCAAGATGCATCAATGCCAATTCCTCGAAACAACGGTTCAAGAGGTTAACAAAGCAGCACCCCAAGTCTAAAACATATTTCTAAGCTCAAACCCTGCGACTTTCACACTCAGAAAATGCCAAAAACTCAAGTGCATCAATGCCAATTCCTCGAGAAACAACGGTTCAAGAGGTTGGAAAAGCAGCCACCCCAAGTCTCAACATATTTCTAAGCTCAAACCCATGCGACTTCACACTCAGAAATGCCAAAACTCAGATGCATCAATGCCCATTCTCGAGAAACAACGGTTCAAGAGGTTGAACCAAGCAGCACCCCAAGTCTCACATATTTCTAAGCTCAAAACCCATCACTTTCACACTCAGAAAATGCCAAAAAACTCAAGATGCATCAATGCCAATTCCTCGAGAAACAACGGTTCAAGAGGTTGAACAAAGCAGCACCCCAATTCTCAACATATTTCTAAGCTCAAAACCATGCGACTTTCACACTCAGAAAATGCCAAAACTCAAGATGCATCAATGCCAATTCCTCGAGAAAAACGGTTCAAGAGGTTGACAAAAGCAGCACCCCAAGTCTCAACATATTCTAGCTCAAACCCATGCGACTTTCACACTCAAAATGCCAAAAACTCAAGATGCTCAATGCCAATTCCTCGGAAAACAACGGTTCAGAGGTTGAACAAAGCAGCCCCCAAGTCTCAACATATTTCTAAGCTCAAACCATGCGACTTTCACACTCAAAATGCCAAAAACCAAGATGCATCAATGCCAATTCCTCGAGAAACAACGTTCAAGAGGTTGAACAAAGCAGCACCCAAGTCTCAACATATTTCTAAGCTCAAACCATGCGACTTTCACACTCAGAAAATGCAAAAACGCAAGATGCATCAATGCCAATTCCTCGAGAACAACGGTTCAAGAGGTTGAACAAAGCAGCACCCCAAGTCAACATATTTCTAAGCTCAAACCCATGCGACTTTCACACTCAGAAAATGCCAAAAACTCAAGATGCATCAATGCCAATTCCTCGAGAAACAACGGTTCAAGAGGTTGACAAGCAGCACCCCAAGTCGCAAAATTTCTAAGCTCAAACTCTACTACTTTCAATTAGTGATGCAATTACGAAACGTACAGGATTTGTTGATCTGCGTCCTCCTTTCTACGTGGAGTTGGGGAACAAACGAAATGAAGCATGCTTGCATTCCAGAGGCAACTGAAAGTTCAACAGTAAAAGAAGTCTAATGAAAGTGGAAGCCATATACGACGATAGTTTTCATCCAGCACAGTTTGTAAGTTAAATACCCTGTTTTTTATCACTCAGTATTGACTAATTGATTGTAGTGGAGCTAAGTTGCCCGTCCATTTCCCCCCACGTCATTTATTTCTTACCGGAATGGATCAGATGTTAGCGTGTGTGTGTGTATGTGTTATGTGTGTGTATGTGTGTATGTGTGTGTGTGGTATGTGTGCCTGTGTGTGTGTGTGTATGTGTATGTGTGTATGTGTGTGTGTGTGATGTGTGTGTGTTGTGTGGTATGTGTGTTGTTGTGTGGTGTGTCCTGTGGCCGCGTAGTGTCGAAGATTCATGGTTCGCATTAATTGGTTTTACTAACCCGCACTATGTAAAGAGGTTTAAATGGAGCAATAACAATCGAACATATGCAGGATTTGTAGATAGCAAAGACACAAATAAAGTACATAGAGAGAGGAGTCTTAAGTCTTAAGCTTCATGAAGTATGATTAGAAATATCATGTGGAACGTTACTATACAAAATAGTGAATTCATAGCCCGGAGTGAATCGCGTATTGAGTGAGTGAGTAGTTAGGGTATTAGTGAGTAGTGAGTACGGCTAGGAGTAAGGGGTCGCGGCTGACCCCGCTATGCTGATTTTCTTGCCTGAGGCTAGATTTGGTCTTATATGCGTGCCTGATTTGAATCGAAAATTAGCATTTGGGACAACTGAAGCAAAAGGAAAAGGTATATTACTGAAACAGAACAAAACGCAGAAACCAAATATAATGGCTACGAAGTAGTATTTGCAATTCCATCCGCTATTTATAAGAAATATCTTTTCAAATAAAAGAGAGGAGAGGAGAAAGAAAGTTAGGGGCGTTTCAAACATCGCCAACATGCATTTTATGGGGTTTCCAAGTATGCTACAAATTTAGAGTATTTTGCAACTAAAGATAAAAGATAAAGTGAATTTTGCAACTACACGAGAATATTTCTTTAATTTTTCATGTTATATATGCAGGCTTCGCGCAAAAATAGGGTAGAATTGCCATAATCACACCGATTTTTTGGGATACTTGGAAGCCAGATTAGAAATTTGTGGTGTCTTATTTTACTAAAAATGAAAGTTTGTTGAGTCCTTGCGGTTTTCTATAAAAAAAATTCAAACGCGAAAGTGCGCTGCTCGCAAAGTAATATTTCATCGAATGTGCCACCGAAACAGAGCGACTCTACATATTTAGGGTGCATTCGGGATTGGCCGACCGAAAGAAAGAAATGCTGATACGAAGAGGTTGATTGATACTTGGAATGAAAACCGCTGTTTTTTGCATATATTAAGAAACCCCAATAGTTTACGTACAATTTACAAAAATTAAATGCCATATAAAAAGAAACTCGGGTACAAAAATTGAATACCGAAAGAAAAAGAAATTCGTGTTACAACAATTAAATACTGTAGAAAAAAAATATGCGCGTGATAAACCGCTACGAATGCTTCATTAAGTATATGATTACAAATATCATGGAACAATTTACCATACAAAACAGTGAATTTATATACGGGCGAGCCCGGAGTAAATCGCGTATTGGGCGAGTGAGTAAGTAGTGAGTAGTGACACTGTGAGTACGGCTAGGAAGGAGTAAGGGGTCGTGGCTGACCCCGCTATGCTGATTTTCTTGCCTGAGGCTAGATTTGGTCTTATATGTGTGTTTGATTTGAATCTAAAATTCTCTGCTCGTTTTTTTATAGCATGTTTATTATAAGTGTAGATGTAAATCGGAATAAAAACTGCATATTTCGCTGTACTTGATATTTTGTCTTTTAGGCGAAGCTATGTCGTTGCTGGACCTGGATGCTGAACGGCTGCAGCTGCAGATGCGGATAAACTTTTAACCATAACCTAGATAATTGTTATACTTATAAAGCTTTTAAGGTTGGTAATGTAAGATTCAGTGCGTGTGAGTGCATATAAGGGTTCAGGTATGTCTGTATTTCTAAGCGTACTCTTTACAAAACTAGTCTAATGGTCTAATCATTATAATATTAATATTATATATAATCTTATTTTGGTTATTATTTGTGCATGGTTTCATTATGTTTGTGTTTGCCATTTCTCGAAAAAATAAATGTTATTCTGATTTATATTTGTTGTATAATGATTAATTTGATACAGTATTGTTTATTAGTTGTTTGGCAACGTATTCTGTACGGTAGGCACAGTTTCTAGTAATTATTTAGCATCGGTTTAATACTGATCTGGGACCTGCCTGGCACGGTCCTTCATTTTTCGGCGTGCATGCCGCGTGGTTTCGGCGTGCAGGCGGCAACGTGGTGACGTGCAGGCGGCCACGTCACAGCGTGCAAGCCGTGTGGGTACGGCGTGCAAACCTGCACGCCATAACCCAACGGCGTGCCACTTTTTTCATACCCGCCTGCACGCCGTGACGTTGCCGCTTGCACGCCAATTTTCTCGTTGGTAAGGGGAGCTATACTGTTGCTAATTTACCACCTTTGGAAATCATGCGCTGCGCTTTGGAAACCTTTGGAAAAGAACTCATGCGCTAGCTATACGTAGGTAATAATATTACGATTATCATTATAAATTTTTCATTATAATAATACTACAATACTACGAATATAATAATCAACTCAGTCATCATGTTGCCGTTTGTATGTTCGTTTTTAACCTACATCCTCGGATGCACACCTTTTGGTGTATTTAATAAATAAATAAACATTTCACTGATCATGAGTGAATCCCGCGAAATATAGGCAACCACCAATTAAAAGTATTTATAGTAAAACTAATAAAAAAAATTCTGCTGTATTGATTTTTCTACTAGTTTCTAATGTTCAACGAACAATGATCCAAACACACAAAATAATGATTAATAATAATTTATTATATGTAAAATTCAAATTCAATAACAGAAAAAGGATTCCAAATAAAACAAATACCCGGATCAAAACTTAAAAAAATATCCACCAAATAAAAGGAAACGCTATTAAAGAAAAGAAGAACATGAATTAATAAAACTAAGGCCGAATCAAAGTTATCAACAAAAATGAAGCACAACAAACTACATAAAATATGGGGCAGAAAAAAAAGTTACAGGAAACCAAAAGTTTACCACCGAGCTGACAAAAACGTAAAATAAAACAATCACAAACTATATTATTCTTAAAACACAACTCGTTCCTTATAAGCATCAACATTCTGAAGTTATAATTTTAAAACAATTTGGAAAGATGCCAAAAAAATTGCAGACACAAAAACAATCAGATTTTATATAATCTACATCTACGTAGAATACGACCCCGAGATCGGCCGATATCCCAAAAGTTCCAATAAAACTACAGTATTCTTAAGTCAACTACATTACGCTTAAGACTACGGTACACTACAGTACACCACTAATCAATCATTAGTAAAAAGAGCCGAGGATGAATATAGTGCCAAAATTGTATAGGATATTAGAACGTAGAAAACAAAGGTTGAAACGGAAATAAATATTATGAATAGACATAGAAACAAGCTTCTCGTGAACGCTTAATCCTACAGTAGTTCTTAAAACTTGGCCACAGTTACCGTAACTTTGTGTCCGCTGAGTACTTTTCCATTAAGCGCAGCGGCTGCCTTGTTTGCTTGCTGAAAGAATAGAAACTATTGATATAACATACAACAACCGATTGTGAGACATACAACTTCGCAAAAAGTGGATTAACAAGACCCTTTCCCGAGACACTTATTGTGCGTATGAAACATTATGATACATCCTATTGTGCACTCTAATTTATTACCGTACTCTGAACTCTGATTATCTCTCTACCTCTGTGTTCTCCATCGCTAACATGCAGTCTCCAGTCATCTTGTGTTCACTGTCCATCCTCATACGCACAGTGTCTGGTTTGATTGAAAAACCGTCAAAGAACTGCACCACATCCTCGAGTGTGGACTATAAACACCATGAATTCTTAATAAGAAAAAGAATCGAAAAAGTAACGTTCGCGTATCTCTGCTAACCAATGCAACTATAAGTGATCTTCAAAACGTACGTTACGTTACTCAACGGACTTGAACCCACACCTATTCACTATTCTTGGGTACATTCGTAGAATTATCGACCTGCCCAACCGAGTAACCTAGTTGAAATCTACAGTATGAAAACAATACTAGTCATAAAAAGCTACCGTAGTCGGGAATCCAGTGCATGATAGAATAGTACCACTCGGTCCAAGGCGGGATGCTTCCTCCGAGTCGACGTCAATATTCTAAAACATTAAAATCGTTGAGACCCAAATTCTTAAACACTCATTAGAAGAAGACAATTACATAATTGTGACAATAGCTTGAGTTGACCTTAATTACCCTAACTGTAAGAATAAAAGCAACACTCTCTTGTCACATAACAGACATTGCCAATCTACAAAAGTAAAAAGTGTTGAGAAAACCCCGCAGCATACCATAACTGCGCCCACTCAACAAATCATACCCTCAGCGTGACAGCACAGAATGGAGCACAACGCAAAAAACCGAACTCGCCCAGAACCACGTGCGATATCGCTTTAAACAGCTCACACCTACCGCATTATTCTCTGCTGCCAGTGCTTGCTTCATCGCTCGCAACTGCATGTCTTGCTCTGCTTCTTGTAACGTCATCAGACCCAACGTGGCCTGAAAACACAGATTTTCGAACAAAAGTATTACGTGAAAATATCAATTTTAAGGACCTGTGCTGCTCCTGTGCTGAGAAATTTTCACCATAATGAATTTATACGTGAGCCCGTTCTCTTCTCAACCCTGGGTGTCCAATGACAATTAACATACCGGCACCTTACGCAAAGTAACTTTGCAAGCAAGATCTAAGACTGTAATAGTAGTAAATAAACAACATTTATTAACGTTAAAAATACGGTAAAGTTCGTAATCCGTACCTTATGTCCTCTTATCACGTGATGTGGAGTTTGCATGATCGCAATTGCCTAAAGAAATAACTTTCAACAGATTTACCAAAAACGGTCCCGTTTCCGGAAGTAAGCCTACCGCTGGACACGCGTGTCATTGCTAGATAGGAAACGGTGAAAACCACTTGGCGACGGTTCTCGGTTCTTCTATGGGCTAAAACCGTCAGTAACTGGTCGCCAACCGGGCATGGACCACACAATATGGTAAAAACCATTTGGAGACCGACCACTGACGGTTTTTCAGTGGCCAATGGATTCAAATAACGTAGCCTTTGATTATCAGCACTACAACACATGCACTTTCATTCATAGAACCAATGAAACATTCGACTATAAAGAAGGGAATCATTACAAGAAACACTAAGGGGTGCACAGTTTATTTATTCTATTAATAATAAAAGACGCTAGGGAATAAATAAATAACAAATTGTAATTGTTACCTGAACTGGGTTGCCCACATCCACATAAACAGTGCCATCAACGGCGCGTTTCATTCTGGACGTCTAAAGCAATCAGAGTGTTCGATACAGTACGCTAATTAGGAAAGTCCGGCACATTACAATGTTCAGTTAGCAAGCGTGTGAACGTACAGAACGTACGATGAGAGTAGATTAGTGAATAGTTTATTGATACATATATCGAAACATATGCACTCAAAAGACACATACCCTAAGACGAACATGCTTCACTTACTTTGAAATAGTAGTTATTAGTGTTATTAGTGTATGTTACTAGTGTCCCAAAACCAAAATATACGCTGATCCAAAATCCAAGGACGTACCATTGTTGGTGGAAGGTGTAGACATTTGCATACATGAATTGGCAGTATTGATTGGGGTAAGTTACCCAGCATGATTACGGTAGGAGGCGGGGCAACACACGGTTCCTCTGAAAACGAATCTCGTTTATACTGAATGAAAACTATTATGTTTACGGAAATTTTGATCAAATTACTTTGTTACAACTCATGTCCATCACCAGAAAGTTAAAACTGAGCCCAACTGTAGTTATTTCTTATCCCTAGACATAAGGCAATGTGATAAATCAAGACGATCCAAAAATTTACACAGTAATAACTTAAACCCCGTTCTAATCAATTATGCAACCTACCAAGATGGGGCATTTTTCCACCGACTCCCGGGGGCGGTAACAACGATCGTTTCCCAAGAGCAGCGGGTACTCCACCACCACGTGGAGCTGAACATTCAAGCTATTACTTCAAAACCAGATAACAGAAAACACAACAGTGACCGTATTCACAAAGTCTGGAGCAACCTATCAAGTACCGTACTCCAGGCCTTGTGAGTACGGTTACTTGTTCGAGGGCTACAGTACCCCATAACAGTCCTGTAAGAAGTAAGAAAACTCACCCATTCCTCCGCCTCGAAGCCTGGGACCGCCCCTTCCTCCTCTCCCTCTCCTCCCTGCGACTCCTTGTGGTGGTAGTCCATGGGGAGGTTCCAATAGATCTTCCACTGGCCGGGTCGAACCGTTTATATGGCCAGCTGGACCGGAGTAGACAGGCGTACTGTAATTTTGAATAATGATTATCATATGACAGATTACACGATACATGATACTGTAGGGCTACTTGGCCCTCTCGAAAGGCTCACAAAACACTCTCTAAAGCACAGTTAAAGCAGTACTGCACATTTTTTGAAACCTATTCTGTACAAACACATCCCCAAGTAATGTAAGCAAGGCCTATTCTCTTTTCTGTGCCGGAAGACAGTCCAGAATACGTTTCACAAACCACGTGTATTATCGCTTTAAAATGCAATTCTAACCTGAAAGCGCCAAAACTGGTCGGCGGTGGGGGCCCCGTTCGGTTCAACAATCGCAACTGTTCCTGGACTTCCATCTGTAGATTGTACTCCTCAGTCCGTTTCATTCCGAATCGATCCGGTATACTCAGGTACTCATCGGCCAATTTGCTGCCGATCTTACGAGCCCTAAACTTTTACTAAAATTACTCTAATTTCTAATTACGCTAATTAGATTATTATTCGGTTCTGGAACCTCTTGCTGTTCTGAGAAAATCCTCTCAAAACTCCAAGATCACAGACTGGCGCAAACATTTAACACTGCTGCCTCCAAAAATCTCATGATGAACAAAGTATAGATACATTCCACCACTAATTGGAAATATAAAGTGGATCATGGCATCAACATTATTCCTTGTCGATTACGGTTACGGTATAATTACGGTCTTCTAGAAACAGTCCCTCTCACCCACCTAACTCTCCGCCCTCCCATCATAGACGAGTCCTTCTTCTTCAATACCGTATCCCGGTTGGCCTCGGTATAGAATTCGCAAACCCAACGATCTGACGCGTTCCCGTCTTCGTAAGCGGTTCGTTTGGCAAATTTGGCCGGCATCTCGAGCCACCTGGAAATGGAATATTTATCCAGCAAAAACAGGTAATAACGCGACTTTCGATGTTGTACCCTTAAAGTATGCTATATCAAAAATGGAGGACCACAGTTCCGCGTACACACAATCCTTCGAACCAAATACAGTAAAACACTCAGAAGTCTTCCCATGATGCGGAACCTAAACTGCGGAAACCGGCGTGAACACCTTGAATAAAGCTATATCCATATACCAACGCTAAATAAACTCCGCCACATCTTGGAATCTTACAGTAAGAAAAGAAAACACTCACTCCAATACTTCAAAGTCCTTGCACTTGAATGGCACATTATTCAACTGAAGCAGGAAACGGTTCGGATCGTCGTCGGGGTGCGGTTTCGCAGGCGACGGAGATCGCGAGTCGCAGCGACGATGCTTCAGCGGCGAGCGACTGCGGCGACGACGCTCGTGCGAGCGACTCCTTCTGAAGCGACGCAAGTCAATATATGTCAGATGCTACTTTATACGAGACCTGTATTCCACTCCCAACAACATTTCATGGCACATGCGCGACGTGTATTAGATACGGAGGTAGAACTGTACTTCAGCTTCTTGGCAACCCTTGGGGGCTACACAATCATGCACATTACAAACCTTCGCCGATCCTCGCCGTGATCCCTCTCCTTTCCGTCGCGGCGATGCCGCTGCGACGGGGAACGTCGACCGGAGCGACGACGTGGTGATCGCGATCTACAATGAGATATGCACCACTGGCAATAGAAGGTAACACCAAACACCCAGAACAAGTATAAACTAATATGCTAATATCCTAAAACATGTTGAAAAAGTGCAAACCTTGATCTTTGTGTGGATACGGCCGGTTTAGCAGGTGGTCCATCCACAGCATCATCAAATATTTTCTCAGTCGACCTTCGTATTCTAAACAGGGATTTGTTCTGAATATTGAATAAACTATAAAAAGTGAAACGCGAACCAACGCGGCGAAACCTAAACGATGTTAGTTCTTCGCTGAGCGAAAGAAAAACATGGGAATCGGATCTTCAAATTCACAGTTCAAGACGAGGCAGATTCCGGCTATATCTAGACTGACTGTATTAAACTTCCAAGACCCACTTGATTCCCAGCTCTCCATCCCGCGCTAGGGTAGCTTCAGCATCCAGAGCGTTCTCGAACCGAACCAGACTATGCAAATGCAGGCCTGAAGAAACGGACAACTATAATTGTGCCGCGCGGTGAAAACGGTGCTATTGGGGCATTTCAGGGCAAAAAACGGTGCAGCAGATTCAAAAGTCCTGACTAATCAAAGTGAGCAATTTGAAATTATCAATAGCAACAGACACTATAATAGAGCTTCTAATAATAACGACAATCAAACAACCTAACAACAGTAATCTCATCAAACAACAAACAAGAACCCACCATGTCTATCATAGACCACTTTCACAGAGGAGAGCTTCAGTGGTACAGAAGGTTTCAGCCAGTCCTCCAGTACTGCTGGGCGGAGCATATCGACCGGTAGACGGGACAACTCAAGGTACCGTCGACCTCCTTCGGGCGCCATACGAGGCTGGTGTCTGGAAAATGACATATAGATATTGATTGGTTGATCAAAACATTGATAATGAAATTGGGTATCAGCTCATTAGTGATAGGGTCGTTCACATTTTCGTGACATTCTCTCAAATGATAAGGTCGCAATACAAATTCTGTACAGCGTGATAACTAATTGAAAAAGATCAAGTTAACACAATGGGAGCGCTAATTTATATAGAACAAAACTCACCCATTCAGATGTGGCGCAGCAAATGGTGCTCCAAGGATGTTGCTTGGTGGCGGGAGGACCACATTCGGACCCTGACCGCTGCCGGGTGCAAATCCTGAGTCGAACACCGGTGTGGGCATAGCTGCTGGCCCGGGTGGGAAACCGTTGCGAGGGAGCGGCCCTCTCAGTCCTCCGGGACCCGGAATGGCCGGCGGGGGTAGTATTGTGGAGAACAACGACTTCGGACTATCACTGTAATCAACAAAATTTAAAATTAGTGTTTCAATTACCACTAAAATGTTAAATGTGTTGTAATTTGGTAAGATCAATCATAACTGAATTGCTAAACATGAAACTTCAGGAACTACAATAAGTTGCGTGCCTGTAAAGGTAATCTAGAGGAGACATACGAGACAAAATAAGGAGCTTACCCAGGGTGTGTCGGAACTGGTTCCTTCTGTTGTGGCTGGAAGCCTGGGGGCCATACCAGACCACCCGAGCCAGTAGGGGGCATAGACGGAGGCCTGGTTGCAGGCCCAGTGGGTGCAGCAGCAGGGGTCTAGAAATATGTCATTAGCATGCAATTACTTGGCAGTACCTAAGAAACTAACTGATTTACTAACAAACTTAACTCGCAAACCCCAAAACTGGCAAAAGTCAAAAACCACAGAAAAAAATACCTCATGTTTGGGTCGTTTCCAAGACTCCCCAAGGTGGGTTGGTGCTGGAGCCCCTCCCAGTGTCGGGGTTGGGAGCATTCCTCCCATACCCCCTTGTGGTCCCCGGGGTGGTGTTCCCGTTACAGCTCCTGTAGGCGTCATCGAAGCAGCGTGATTACGATCAGGATGTCCTCTGAAAACGATGCTTTAGCGTTGAATACAGAATAAATGAATACATTTCTATGTGCTCACTCTGCATAAAAAACCACAAACGGTACATAAGTTACATATGAACCCGTATAATGCCTTATAAAACCTTAGTAAACCCTTAGCGGAACCTGCCTCGCATTGCTAATCAAGTACTAAAAACTGATCACTAAGTAATCAAATGGCAATAACTGACCGGTGCGGCGAGGGCTTATTATTAGGCACGTGGTCCACTTTCACATGTGTGGCTGGAGGTCCTCGGTGATCTACAAAAAACTACCTCTTATTGATGAATGTAAACAACTTCGATACATAAAACTGAAAAAGTAATTCAATAAAGAACACAGCAGGTATGGGTACTACATTCCTCAGAAGTACTACGCAGAACTAGCGGGTTTATTTATTATTTGTTTCTGCATTTGCCCCTTTCGCTCAACTAACACTGGAGGCTTGGGTGACAACTCCCAGCTCGCGAATACAACTACAGTAGTCAGAACTCACCTGGTGCCCCGTTTACAGTAGCTCCATTCATCGAAGTTTGATTGGTGGGTGGTGGTACAGTATGATTCTGCTCTCGATTGAAGAAGAATCCACCGGCATCCGCTCCGCGATTTGATACAGGTGGCTGAATACACAAATTAAGGAAGGCGTACCCAAACACAACCATTCACTCCTAACTCCATACGATAAAGCGTAAACCAATTCCGACACAAGATGGAACACTAAATGGGAACGCAACCGAACCCCATCCTACGCTTCAAACGTGTCGCACCGCTTTATTCTTTCCACTTTCAAGTGTGGTGTGCACATAATAAATTAAAGAAACAGAGTTCCTAGAAATCAGAATACCAGAAACATGAAATTAGCATACTAAATACTCACTTGCAAAAGAGGTTGCGGTGCTCCGGCTCCTCTAGGCGGTTGAGCATGAGCAGCATGCGGAGCTGCTTGTGATGTCTGTGGCTGTGCCCGTGGTAGTTCTCTGTTTTGAGGGGCATTGCCTCCCCTATACGAATCCCGTGCTTGTGGATACTCTTTCTCCAACAAACGCTCCGGCGGTCCTTGCTTACTTCCATACGACGGAGGAGCATGAGACTGCGACTCTCGAGCGCCATACCCATGCCTAAAATGACTAACTTAAGCTGATCGCTCTAAACAACTTATGTGTTATTAATATTTCTATGGACAAAAGTAGTCCATAAAGAATCAAAAACGCAGACCACAAGCTTATGAAGCGCCAAAGGCTAATGCTAAGTCCGATCACAAGTAAATACATTCATGATTACAAAGCCAAAATTTACGTGCCTAAGTTTAACTTTACCAGAAAACATACCTCTGACTTGCGTTCGGTCCCGATTGATCAAACTGTGCCTGAGTATCCACCATTACCGCGAGTAGGTCCAGAATTGTCATAGGCTGCTAGAAATAGGATCAATATCTGCCATTCGACACAGTTAAAATAAACCACTCAATGAAACATATACAAACATTCCGTCGGATGGTCACTCATAAATAATAAAACTAGGTACTTAAACTTCTCGGGCAACATCGCACAAACATGCCACTGTTGAACACATAAGCGCTTCTATTTGGCTTGCTGCCAATAGGTATACGGTAATGGTTCAAATAATCAATAATGTTTACACGTGAACTTCAATGACTCACCCCTCAATCTATCATCGACAGGCGTGGGATCCTTTGAGTGGGCCGGGTGGGCGGTGGGTGGTTTGACCGAATGCTGCGATCCCCCATTCCTCGTACTGTACGACGTCGCACTAGATGACGTCGTGGGTGGTCCGCCTATAAAGTTGACGATATGATCCGATCAAACGGTATATGGAGCCAAATCAAAGACCTCAGGGTTGTACTCCTAGTTCCACGTCCACCCTATATCGAATATAGAATTCAAGTCAAACTGTCGTGTGTCATAGTGAACCACGAACATCAAATTACCACAAATATCCAACAATCAGTAAAGCGAAATTTCAATCAGTAAAGCGAAACCTACCATTAAAATGATCTCTATGTGTACGCCCGAAAGTGGCAGCCCCATGATCGGAAGGTGTGCGCGTTGTGGGCACGGCAGGTGAAGAGTGCGCCGCCTTGTCGCCAGAGGTTTGCGCGGGGTGCGCGTGAGGTATGAGCGTGCGACGGTGTGTCTGCGGTGGGGTATTCTCCGCCTAAAATGTGTACGCGAATGTATGACACTACAGAGTATAAACTGGTTTCACAAACTACAAGCGTACAAGCTACAACCAAGTGAGAAATAAAACTACAGTATGACACAAACCTCAGAGAACAATTAAATGATAAAATGACATAAATCAAAATATCAAGACATGTAAATAATAACTTATATTTATGTTTGCATCATGAGCTCTTTGTATTCTTTCTTACAGACTACAATTTTCATCTCATAAATTACAAAAAATATAAATATGCATACCTCAATCTGCTCATAGGTATGTTTTGCTTGGGTGGGTCCGTTCTTTGTTATCACATGATATTGGCTCGTTTGCGGCGGGCGATACGCGTTCGCGGACGAAAAATGTACGGTAGGGGGCGGACCCACAGGCCCGTTCCTCGGATTGAACCTTTCCTGAGTGGCAGGGACCGAGTATACCGGAGCGGAACTCCCACCTTGTTGCTCTATAATAAGCAGTTTAATAATAGGGGTACTGTGGCTGACGTCACGATATGTATAATGTTTCATAGATTGTTACAGATATACTACAACGTCGCGTGTTCAAAACAATTATTAGACCCTCATAAGTAAATCGTCAATGGCAAGCCACAATAAAATGTTTGCAGTGATTACACATTACAGAGACAGACAAGTAATTTCAAACACACAGCAAGTACCGTAATCATTCCAGATGTATTTGGTAGTCTACCCCAAAAGTCACTAGTCTCTGTCAACTTTAGAACCTCCGCTTGGCTTACGAACAAAAGCGCAATTATCAAGGAGTGAGGTTCTTTGTTTGTTCAATGTGCGTCCGCTCATAATCCTAAATACAGAAAAATATGGATGTGCTGAAGAAACAAAAGCGTGAGAGTGTCATTCATGAAGTTACCAATGCCAATAAGTTTACAATATTTTAGTTAAAGTAATGAGTAAAATGATAAATATACCTTACTGAGGTAAATGAGGACGAACGAGTGGGACAAGGAAGAAAGCCAAAGAATGGAATGGAATGGAACGCATGCATTGATAGCCATGTTTTGTCGGTGAGGGCGGAGTCTTAGTGGGGTAGCAGAATTAATGAGAAAAACATCTGCTCATAGCTGCAGGCTACTTTTAGGGCGAGAGAGAGAGAGAGAGAGAGAGAAGGGTGGGAGGGTGAAGGTGGAGAGGGTGAATGAGCGGGAGAGGTAGGAGAGTGAGGGAGAGAAGAGGAGCAAGAGAGAGATACAGTCAGAGAGAGAGAGGGGGAGGGGGAGGGAGGGAGACAGAGCAGAGGGGTGAGGGAGAGAGGGAAACAGAGGAGAGGGGGGAGGGAAACTGAGGAGCGGGGGAGAGGGAAACTAGAGAGAGAGAACGGAGAGAGAGAGAGAGAGAGAGAGAGCGAGAGAGAGAGAGAGGAAACCTTCGCCAGTATGCGGCATGCAGTGCGCCGACAATGTGTGGGCTGCGTTGCGTATGACCGAGAGGCCCAGCCATTTTTTGTAGGCCGCGCACCAGACTGAATTGTTACACATTTTGCAGAGAAAATGGGAGTGCATGAGCCTTGTCAAGTCATATTCATATTGAAACAAAGTTCTCTTGCAGAATTAATTAATGCACATCTATATATAGAATACTATGAGACTAGAGCTCGGCGCGCGCGCCTCGCTCTAGCGATATAGCTTGAGCTTGAGCTTTTGACAAGTTAACTATTTCAATTTTTGAAGCTTATAGTTAGATGTGACAAATTTTTTTGACATCATAGTTTTTGAAGCAAAAGAATGATTTACAATTTCTCTCTGTAGGGAGCGTCGCTTCAGCTTTGTCGTCCACCTGCATCGTTACTTTTGAACTACATGTACGTCTGCAGCAGAAACATGATCGACAATCTGTATTTGATTCGAGCTTCTCCTCACCATTGAAATCGATACGCACATTTGCATTTGAGCTACGGTTTGCACGTCGACTTATTTTTGACGTCATATATTCTGAAGTAGAAGAGCGATCTGTGTCTCACGCTTCACTTTAGCATTGGAGTCAATTAGTATCGTTACTTTTGAGCTACGGTGAACTTTGCACTTCCACTCATTTTTAATGCGCACAAAATCATAGCCTAAGAAGATTTATTCACAAAAAAAAACTTTCGAGTAGAAAACGAGAGGATGGAAAAAGGTTTTTTGAACATATTATTTAATTTGGATCGTTTCGAGTTGAATATGTATAACTGGAGTAGGCAGTATTGCTCGCAGTTAGTAGAGGCGACGTTTCCAATGTGCCCGCCGAATTCTGAAAACTCATTTTAAAGCGAAATGGCACGTGGTTTTCTGGACAGCTACAGTTCCCTTGTGTACCGATAGTGCTCATAATGTCACAACTCATCTTAGAACGCAATGGACTGCAGTAATGAGATCATAAATTATTTTAATAACATTTTGAAGACGTACAATTTACCTCACTGCGAACTGTGCGGTCGTCCTGTGTACGATCACTGCGTATCGACTGAGTATCCCACTAAAGATAGAATATAGGATTTTTGAATTCCCGCCTTGATACGGTAAGCAACCTGGTTAATTAATATACACCTTTATTACATACAGTACCATACAATAAAAAATAGTCTAAAAAAAATATGTAAACGATACCTGTGTAGAGTCCAATTGCGCTTCTTGAAAATTCTGCAAAGAATTAATATTAGAAAACATAGAGGCTTAATTCACCTAAACAAAGTTATGCTACTTTTTTTGACAAGGTTTTGACAATTCTGGTAGCGGAAACCGTTCTAGGCTTATGTTTATTGGCATATCTAGATACCCAGATACAAAGAAAAAGAAAGCGAAAGGAAAATTCATGGTAAAATAAATAGCCAACCATGGAATCGTTCATATTGTCCACACCACTTCCGTCACGTTGTTGTGTTCCATTCTAAAAAGTTGTTATTTTAAATTGGCGGGTCGAAAACAAAGTCTCCCTAACAGCTAGGGCTCTAGAACCATCGCCTTCACGATCCCTCTATTACAACATGATAGACCCAGGGTTACACTTAGGCTTATTGGTAGGCTTAGGCCTATGCCTAAGCTTAGGCTTACGCTAGAGACGCATAGATACGTCTACCGTACCTCTATCGGTCCCTGATTTTCTCTCTGGTCTCTCTCGTCCACCATCTGATCTAACTGCTCCTGTCCTTCAAGTATTTGATCAAATATTTCATCGAAATTGTCGAGTTGTGGATCGTGTTCGTGATGTCGGTCACGGAAATCTAAAAAGGGAATCTCTTCCTTTTTCTTTCCCTTTCTGAGCTCTCTCTCTCTCTCTCTCCCTCTCTCTCTCTCCCTGTCTCTCTTTCTCTTTCTATTTCATCTATAGCGCTGAGATACTTACCATCCGAAATCATATAGCACTGCATACATCCACATAAGATTAGCACCATTCCCATAAAACTGGCCATCAAAAGTAGAGCCATCTTACCCAGACCGTACACTAGAGATTCGGAATTCCGGAAAAAGGTTCTAAACAGAGAAAGCTTGATAAGATAATCTGATAAACACACTATCTCCTCGGCTGTTACCCAGATGCCAATTTTTGCACCTTTTGTGGGTGTAAAGGTAAGTTATAATTGCATGGGACCGGATACCGGAGTTTAACCCGTGGCCTTTGCGTGAGAGGAAAAAAACTTTTTTTTGTCATCAAATATTTTATCATCTTGCGTCCATACAACAGTTTGTATATATGGTACATTGCAGTTATTTCCGTTTGTCTTTCTAGCGTAAACTACCGATTATGCATGATTATAGATTTAGGCTTTTGGAAAGACTATAACACCACGGAATTGAACCAACAACCTCTCGTGGTATTTAGAAACTTAAGCTCTTACCCATAATTCTCCCTCGGCATGGCCAACTGATACCGCGGCCGTTTTATCTGTTTGTAGGATGGAAGTAGTTCTGTCACGAACAGTTCTTCGATCATTTCGTGAAGAGAATCTGAAATTGCATTGTACCCAGTCCTAGGCAAGGATATTGATTAGTCTTAGTCTTAAACTCATAAGTTCGTTCAAGCGTGCATGCATGCTAGCTACACATTTTAGTTTCACGCTTACGATCGAACTTACAATACATGCCTATACAATACAAGTCTGTGTAATGTGAAGCCCCGAATCCGTGAAAAAAACCAATCGGCCCGATGTTAGTTGGTCCTGATAATTGTAATTGCAAATACTGACAATTTATTTGCAATATTAAGTGAATGATAAACGCACTCATAGCTTCTCCTCCATCGTCAACATTGAAATTAAAGTGGATTTCGCCAGTTTCCTCTTCTTTCAAATAACCAGATTTGTAAGAATTTGAGTTCATTTTCCACCACGTGGATGGTAGATTGGATGGCCCTCTGGAAGAGCGAAGCTCATTTGTGGTGCAGAGAGAGGGAGAGAGGGAGAAAGGGAAAGAGATGAAGGAGAGAGAAAGAAAGAGAGACGGAGAGTGACCGATGTTCTCGAACGCATAATTCTAAAAAAAAAAAACCAACCTTTCAGGTGCTGAATTTTCTCATCTTTACAGTACTCTTCACCTCGACTCGTGAGGAAAATATGCACTGGTTTACCTGAAATAAAAAATAAAGCAATGCACACTCCGTTCTTATATCAATAAAATCCGCACAAGCAGTTCAAATTGCGGAAACTTGGCCGTTTTCACCCAAAATGGGTGGGCCGCACACCCACGCATTCCTCGCACCGGACAATGTTTCATGCCAAGATTTAGACCTGCGGGTGGCCAATATACTCGTTACGGTGTTAGGAGTCGAACATCAATAAAAAAGGTCGAAGTTCTCTTCACTTACCAAAACTGGGTGTGGCCCCGTATATTCACTGTGTGACATTGCGGACCTTAATCGCTTTGCGCATTCCGGTCATAATGGTAAATGCACCGGAGCTGAAGATGCGGGTTTCCCCGCTCGACCGCCAAGCAACCAAAATTTATGAAACTTACCTGCGGGTGCATTTGCCTTATTTCTCAGTTTTGGCTATACTCGTTACGGTGTTAGGAGTGCGAACATCAATAAAAAAGGTCGAAGTTCTGAGGCGGCCTTCATTTGCACTAACATTTGACGTTAAATATCTTCCAGTTCTCTAGTACTTGAGTGATAATGTTGTACTTTCTGTCCACACAGCTTCCTGAAATATTGTATTATGATGTACTGTGTTACGCCGTACTGTATTACATTTGAAATGTACGGTATCGTAATCCGACTACACCGCGTCATTCTCTACTGTAACACTCTTTGTCATTCTGCAGTGTATGCAACCGCGTCACAGCGTACTGTACTGTATTACACTATGTATGCCGTACTTTACTAATGTGTAAGTTGTTTCGGATAAGCTCTTTACATAATCAGACTTAAACCCCTTTCTCATATACGCTCACTTTCGTTTTCCGAGTTCCATTTTGTCCACTTTCCGGGCAGCACTCGCATGTCATTCCATGGGAAGGAACACACGTTGACTGGGATAAGTTTGTATAATCCCCGGCAAGCTCCCGTCGGTTCTACGTACAGAATGTTGACCTGAAAATATCGAAAACATGAGTCGCTTGCTTAGTTTGGGAGAACTTACAATGCGAAACCTCCACCAGCGTGGCGACGGACACCAAGTATGCACGGAGTTATTTACAATAACCTGAAGTGCACGATCTCACCAACATTTCCGTGATACACGGAACTTCCATGCGCCATGAAATAGCACACAAAAAAAAGAGACTCAGACCATTACAGTACAGACTCAGATCAAACGTAAATGTTGGTAAGTCCGTGCTGTGAAGTGCACGGTGACCCAACTTTGCACGCCTACCGCGCACCCCGAGTCCGCCGCGTCGCTGTGGCACATGCTCCTCCTTTTGCACTACAACTACGAGAAGAGTCTTCAGAGAAGAGCTATCGTTTGACTGTTTAAAATGACATAAAACCAAGTTTTACCGTAAATCCCGGTCCCATAAGACTTGAAAATGATCGTATCAACGTGTTCTCTAAGTGAACCTGAATTAAATATGCCTCTTCCTTTCTGAACATAATTCATATGTTTCAAATGTTTGAGCATTAAGGCCGCCCTTAGCCAATTTATGTTTTGATTGGAATGAAAAATTGGAGTTTCGGTCGGGCGGGAATCGAACCCGCACCTTCGGCTGTCCGGGCCAATGCGCTAACCGATTTCGCTACCGGCACCCACAACCAATAATCATTCACAGGCGAGTTTAGGCCCGCAATGGCATCACACAGTGAACAATATTTTTGACAAGGTTTGGCTGATCTTTACTGGGTTCTGGTGTAATACCACCCGGGCAGTTGTTTTGTTCACTGTGTGATGCCATTGCGGACCTAAACTCGCATGTGAATGATTATTGGTTGTGGGTGCCGGCAGCGTAATCGGTTAGCGCATTGGCCCGGACAACCGAAGATGCGGGTTCGATTCCCGCCCGACCGAAACTCAAATTTTTCATTCCAATCAAAAAATAATTTATATGTTTGAAAATTGATAACGTAAACGCACATAAGTGGTAAGTTCTATAACAGCTGACATGGGACTTATGGGGTCTCGATGTATGGCAAAAACAGCGCATTTTGCTTCCAAGTATCAAATGTGCATCTCGTGTACGATTTTGCATACACCTTTGAAAGTTGGAAAATGCACCATTGATAATACTAGAGGAGGCGAAAATGCACAGTTTATGCACGCTCGAAAAAAATAGTCCTGTGGCGACCGCTGCGGGACCATTTTTTGGCGGTCTGTAGTTGTTCTCGGGTAGTGCCAATCTACGGTAATTAAAGCCATACTTGGAAGCAAAATCCGGCAATTTTTGCCATACATCGAGACCCCATTAGGGTTATCTAACCTGACAATCAGATCCAAGATAACGCAGGCAACAAACTACAAAGTTCACTTGATAAATAGAAAAAAATAGAAATTTGCGGAAAAAACAGCACAAACCATAGCCTGTTCGTCGTTTCCTTCAACAGCGAACACGATATTTACATCGCTTAAATTTGCGTGAGCGGAGATTGGAGTTATAAAACGACATACGCCACCGTCGTACTGAAATACAAGTACTAATAGTTGATGGCTCATAAGCTAGAGTAGAACGACGCCAACGTGAAACTTTAGTGGTGAACGGCGAAACAAAGTGCGTCTGCCTCTAACCGCGCACCACGCCTAGACTTCGCCAGACATTCGTCAGGTTCTCGCGGGTTCACTGAGTTTTCTTTCGCGACAATCTGGCTCGAAGTACCCCGGCGCCAGCTGCACGCCGCACATATCCCGAACCTCATCAGCAAACTCTACCTGATCAGTCAGTTTAATATTCTTCCATTGTATTCGAATGCCCATCTCCTCCTCGCACAAAACTGATCCAAACCAATAGTTGAAGAAATATATTACTAATCGATTCATGATTGAGAAATCGCATTTTTCGCGAATACAAAATACAGAGTACAGAATATAGGATACAAACTACAGACGAGAAAAAGTAAGAAAAGTGAGGGATTTCCTAGTGCTTCCAGGTACTTATAGTGGGGAGAAATAGTGGTATGCAAATTTTACCAGACGTCAGTTAGAAGATAAATCGCTAATTTAAAAAAAATACGAAATACACGTCTGAAGAAACTTGGCGTGCAAGCCGCGTGACAATGGCGTGCAGCGTGCATATGGCAACGTGGTGGCGTGCAAAAATGCACGCGAAACGGTACGGCGTGCAACTTGCCCGCCGATTCCACGCCGCTTGCACGCCAAAAGCCCGAGACGAAATGGCGTGGGTACGGCGTGCAACTTGCACGCCGTACCCCGCCGCTTGCACGCCGACCGGATATTGCCCAAAGTAGTGTCTTACATACCGTAGTGACAAGCTAGTGTGCAGCATACTAGAGTTTGCAGAGACTTAGTGAATAATTTTTTTCGTCATCCAGAAGCAAGCAAGAACACGGTTCCGACAATCCTCCGCACGCGGGCCGATGTGCCTTTTTCTAAAGACTACGCGAAAGTGCAAATGGCGAAAATTTCTCTGCCAATATAGTGCAGGTACTTTTCCAACAGTGTATGAAGCGCTCAAGAAGATGGAGGGACCTTCCGAAAACACACACACAGTCAGGTACCACGAAATGGTAATATACAATTCTAACTTAAATAGTGAATACTTCTACATTGTGTCCAGAATTCGACAACTTTTGAAAAGTAGAACACACCATTTTCGAGGAAAGGTCGAAAAGGCTCTGGCACTGTGGAGAGAAACGAAGTTCGCGTACGTCTGTGTAGTCCATATTTTCAGACACCTAAATGAAAAAAATCAATCAGAAAATATAGTTCATTATTTTGCAATAAGAAAGTTAATGCAATCGTGAAATTTCATTTAAAAAATACGCCAGAACACTTTTTGATCTTGCCGTTCAACCCACACACTGGGAAGTAAACGACTAAACGTGTCACTCAGTGTATGCAAAGAAATTTGCATAAAATTAAATAATGGCGCACACTAACCAAATACTATGCAGCAGCAGATGGGATACCTCATTGATGACGAACGAGATGGAATCTTACGTCGAGAAGATGCATCGAGGCCTCATAGTCCAACAACGAGCTCATACACGAAGTCACTGAAAACAAAGAACAGCAGAACAAAAACGGCAGAGTACTAACACTCGCTCTCTATCTTACTTCTAACTAAATCTCAAAACATAATAATTAAATCTCAGATGTATCTCGACTCTCGACAGTCAACTTTCCTCTTCAAACAATGCCAAAAACTCCAGATGCATCAATGCCAATTCCTCGAGAAACAACGGTTCAAGAGGTTGAACAAAGCAGCAGCACCCCAAGTCTCAACATATTTCTAAGCTCAAACAAACCCATGCGACTTTCACACTCAGAAAATGCCAAAAACTCAAGATGCATCAATGCCAATTCCTCGAGAAACAACGGTTCAAGAGGTTGAACAAAGCAGCACCCCCAAGTCTCAACATATTTCTAAGCTCAAACCCATGCGACTTTCACACTCAGAAAATGCCAAAAACTCAAGATGCATCAATGCCAATTCCTCGAGAAACAACGGTTCAAGAGGTTTGAACAAAGCAGCACCCCAAGTCTCAACATATTTCTAAGCTCAAACCCATGCGACTTTCACACTCAGAAAATGCCAAAAACTCAAGATGCATCAATGCCAATTCCTCGAGAAACAACGGTTCAAGAGGTTGAACAAAGCAGCACCCCAAGTCTCAACATATTTCTAAGCTCAAACCCATGCGACTTTCACACTCAGAAAAATGCCAAAAACTCAAGATGCATCAATGCCAATTCCTCGAGAAACAACGGTTCAAGAGGTTGAACAAAGCAGCACCCCAAGTCTCAACATATTTCTAAGCTCAAACCCATGCGACTTTCACACTCAGAAAATGCCAAAAACTCCAGATGCATCAATGCCAATTCCTCGAGAAACAACGGTTCAAGAGGTTGAACAAAGCAGCACCCCAAGTCTCAACATATTTCTAAGCTCAAACCCATGCGACTTTCACACTCAGAAAATGCCAAAAACTCAAGATGCATCAATGCCAATTCCTCGAGAAACAACGGTTCAAGAGGTTGAACAAAGCAGCACCCCAAGTCTCAACATATTTCTAAGCTCAAACCCATGCGACTTTCACACTCAGAAAATGCCAAAAACTCAAGATGCATCAATGCCAATTCCTCGAGAAACAACGGTTCAAGAGGTTGAACAAAGCAGCACCCCAAGTCTCAACATATTTCTAAGCTCAAACCCATGCGACTTTCACACTCAGAAAATGCCAAAAACTCAAGATGCATCAATGCCAATTCCTCGAGAAACAACGGTTCAAGAGGTTGAACAAGCAGCACCCAAG
Source organism: Pelodera strongyloides (assembly GCA_036852015.1). Lineage (NCBI taxonomy): Eukaryota > Metazoa > Nematoda > Chromadorea > Rhabditida > Rhabditidae > Pelodera > Pelodera strongyloides. Next base: position 3,887 of record JAANDG010001004.1, on the reverse strand, counting down.
TCTCAACATATTTCTAAGCTCAAACCCATGCGACTTTCACACTCAGAAAATGCCAAAAACTCAGATGCATCAATGCCAATTCCTCGAGAAACAACGGTTCAAGAGGTTGAACAAAGCAGCACCCCAAGTCTCAACATATTTCTAAGCTCAAACCCATGCGACTTTCACACTCAGAAAATGCCAAAAACTCAAGATGCATCAATGCCAATTCCTCGAGAAACAACGGTTCAAGAGGTTGAACAAAGCAGCACCCCAAGTCTCAACATATTTCTAAGCTCAAAACCCATGCGACTTTCACACTCAGAAAATGCCAAAAACTCAAGATGCATCAATGCCAATTCCTCGAGAAACAACGGTTCAAGAGGTTGAACAAAGCAGCACCCAAGTCTCCACATATTTCTAAGCTCAACCCCATGCGACTTCACACTCAGAAAATGCCAAAAACTCCAAGATGCATCAATGTCAATTCCTCGAGAAACAAACGGTTCAAGAGGTTTGAAACAAAGCAGCACCCCAAGTCTCAACATATTTCTATCTAGCTCAAACCCATGCGACTTTCACACTCAGAAAATGCCAAAAACTCCAAGATGCATCAATGCCAATTCCTCGAGAAACAACGGTTCAAGAGGTTGAACAAAGCAGCACCCCAAGTCTCAACATATTTCTAAGCTCAAACCCATGCGACTTTCACACTCAGAAAATGCCAAAAACTCAAGATGCATCAATGCCAATTCCTCGAGAAACAACGGTTCAAGAGGTTGAACAAAGCAGCACCCCAAGTCTCAACATATTTCTAAGCTCAAACCCATGCGACTTTCACACTCAGAAAATGCCAAAAACTCAAGATGCATCAATGCCAATTCCTCGAGAAACAACGGTTCAAGAGGTTGAACAAAGCAGCACACCCCAAGTCTCAACATATTTCTAAGCTCAAACCCATGCGACTTTCACACTCAGAAAATGCCAAAAACTCAAGATGCATCAATGCCAATTCCTCGAGAAACAACGGTTCAAGAGGTTGAACAAAGCAGCACAGCACCCCAAGTCTCAACATATTTCTAAGCTCAAACCCATGCGACTTTCACACTCAGAAAATGCCAAAAACTCAAGATGCATCAATGCCAATTCCTCGAGAAACAACGGTTCAAGAGGTTGAACAAAGCAGCACCCCAAGTCTCAACATATTTCTAAGCTCAAACCCATGCGACTTTCACACTCAGAAAATGCCAAAAACTCAAGATGCATCAATGCCAATTCCTCGAGAAACAACGGTTCAAGAGGTTGAACAAAGCAGCACCCCAAGTCTCAACATATTTCTAAGCTCAAACCCATGCGACTTTCACACTCAGAAAATGCCAAAAACTCAAGATGCATCAATGCCAATTCC